>PVJA010008450.1:0-26463 GCA_004027025.1 Myocastor coypus
CAAACTTCTTCCTACTCCAGCCCACAGAACTCATGTATCCCCCATCTTTTTCTTAGTCTTTCATCCCTGAGCCACTCCACTTTCATACAGTAATAAAACCTAAGTTCACACCTTGTTCAAGGCCTTGGTCTGCTTAGCCATTGTCCTAGCTGGACTTAGGACCCCTTTGTATCCTCACATCCACAAATATGTCTTGGTGTCCTTAGTCTCCCTGCAGCATCCAGAAATTTTAGGTTGGAATTATCTATTGGAATTCATATAATTTTTCCCTGGGATTACACATGTGGACTTCTCTGGACCTCACAGAGGTCCAGATGGGCTTCCTATGTATGTCCATTCTTTTCTAGGTTTCAAGCATGCTTGTTTTAGGATATTATTTGGCAAAGAACTATATGAAAGTATTAATCATATTTAGCTAATATTTTTATTTGCATGACCAACACAAAAGTTAAGATAGTGACTTTAAAAATACTTTAAAAGTACTTAAAGTGCCGGGCGTGTTGGCTCACGCCTGTAATCCCAGCACTTGGGAGGCTGAGGCAGGTGGATTGGTGCGAGTTCGAGACCAGCCTGAGCTACAAAAGTGAGCTCAAGGCCAGCCTCAACTGCATAGCAAGACCCTGTCTCAAAAAGACAAAAAAAAAAAAAAAAGTACTTAAAGTTACTGTCATAATTTTGTGTGTAATAAAACATATATGTATGCATAATTTTGTATACCATAAAACATCATGTTCTTGTTGTCTTAACATATAAATACATAGCATACTTAAATCTATCAAGTGCATTTTCTTAAACTATTTTGTAATAAAAACATTGAAAGAAGGTTTTCAGACTACTTTCTAAAGGTTACTAGTTGACAAAATTCTTAAGCAAAAAAATATATAGATATATATATAGAGAGAGAGATATATAGATATATATATTCCTGAAAGAGTGCCCTTGTGCTTGACACATGAGCAGACAATTTTCTCTCTTTGTTTGAGAAATCAGCAGCCTGTGCTTACTTGCTGAGCTTCTTCACTGAGGTGGAGGCTTTAGGTTTTCCTCATAGTTGTATCATGACTTTCAACAATGTCATAAAAAATTATGACAAGTAATTAAGTCCCAATATAAAGGCTAACCCCTATTAAATAAAGGGTTTATCTATTCTCCAGTTTCTTTTTATATTTATAATTTCTCAATATCTGAGAGGTATTACAATAGTGATAGTTAGAACTTATGTCTTACATATGAAGGTTAGTGCGAATTAATTCCTGAGTGTTCAACAACTTAAAATTAAACATCAAAACTGATTTTTAACAACAATAAAAAGGAAAAAAAAAAGTACTTATAAAACTAAGAAGAGAACCAAAAAGTGGGCCCCTGCCCTCAAAGTATGAACAACCATAGAAAGGTTCCTAAGCCTCAGATATTATCCAGTCTCTGGGACACGGAAGTTTACTTTTGTTTCTTTCTTTTTTTTCTCTCACTCTTTTTAACTTTTTTATTTTTTAGAAGAATACAAATTAGAATTAAAACAGAAAAATATTTATAAGTGATGCTGACTTTTACTTAACAAAGTAATATGAATTTCATAGTAATTTTTGTAATCCAGTATTGTATTCTAAACAATTATTCATAAGACCAGATACATGTATGTAAAATTGAAAAAAAAGAAATGTACAAGAAATTACAAAGAGAAAAAGTGCAAACATTTGGAAAAAAGACACAAAACAAATAAAGCATTAACTGCCTCCCACAGATCAGCAGAAATGTACTATATGGTTGTTCAAATCATCCTGCTTGCATACATTGATAAGTCTCCTTCACCAATTCCTTCCCCTCTCCTTCTCCTCAACTCAGTAACTCTTTGCATTTAAATAAATCCATTCTCCTTTCCCAATATCTACTGTACCCTTCAAATTCCATTTTTCTTTCAGGTTCTCACACTAAGGAGACAATGCAATGTTTGCACATGCAGGTCTGAATTATTTCACTTAAGAGAATGTTCTCTAGTTGCATCCATTTACCAAAAAAAGACTCAAATTTATCCTGTTTTACTGTTGAATATTATTCCGTTGTGTAAAAACACTACATGTTCTTTATCCATTCAAATTAAAACAACACTGAGATTTCATCTCATCCCAGAAAATATGGCGAACATAAGAGACCAGCTAATAGCAAATGCTGGAGAGTTTAGGGAGAAAAAGACACACTTCCTTACTGTGGGTGAGCATGCAGCCTGGTACAAAAACTATGAAACTCCATGTGGTGATTCCTTAAAAAGATAGAATTGGAAATCCCATTCAAGCCAGCTGTTCTTCTCCTGGGTGTTTTTCCAGAAGAACTGAAAACCTCATGCCACGGTGATATATATACAGCCATGTTTGTGGCAACACAATTAGTCACAGCTAAATCCTGGAAGCAACCCAGATATCCATCAACTGAAGAAGGACAGGGAGACCATGATGACACCAGAAACTAACAGCCAGCCAGCTGGTAAGAAGCCCGTTTGTCCTTCAGCCTGAGCCTGTTGCAATAGTGTTAGTTTAATACCGTTTCAGACAATCTTTTTTTTTTTTTTCTGTACCAGGGATTGAAGTCAGGAGCCTGCGCCTGCCAGGCAAGAGCTTATTCCACTGAGCTATCTCCCCGCCCCTCAGATATACTGATAGCAAGGATTTGGCTTCTAGTATACATCTGTATGTATTGTAAAAATGACAACATCAAAAATTCTGCAATATATTTTAATTTATACCAAAAAAGATCTTAGAACATAAATTGGTAATTGTTTCCAATACTGTGAAAGCTTAAATTTATAAATAAAAATCTGTTCTGATGTATTTTTCCAGATATTTTCAAGTATAATTTCTTCACATAAGTATTTTCCAAATCAAATCAAATTCTTTGAGTATGAGTTTTTAATTTATTGCTGTATGTGTTACATAAATGGTACAGTAATAACTTAGTTTATGAACACATCTGTTCAGAAACAATTTAGTTGTTAAACTAAATTGTTAAAGTATAATATTAACAATTATTAATATATTAACAATTATTAAAGTATAATACATATTATATACTTTATATCTACCAAGTATAATTCAAAAGCATGTTATCTGTTTTCACAACAAACATTTGTTTACAAAAAGTATGGTCTGGAAATTTTATGACTATATAAACAATTGTTCATGTATAGTGATGTAACTATAAGATGAAAATGCCAGAAAATATTTATGCAATTATTATGAACAGAAGATTCCTTTTATAAAGTTAACCTTATTTAATATTGATATCTTAATCTAGAAATCAATTCCATTCTCACTGAGATAATTTTAAATTTTCATATTTTTGGCCTTGAGCCTGTTTATATAAAGTTAGATCAGAAAAATCAAATGGATAATGAGCTTAAGGGGAAATGAGTTTTATTCCCACCTTCTAGGGAATTTGTTGAAGCCTAATAAGTTGTATTTCTCATCTTATTGTGTCTAAGACATATTCCCTGTGGTTTTATTTAAATAGAATTAATCAGTAGACTTTTCAGTCTGGTACTTGAGAAATCAGAATAGACAGCTTTTCTCAGGCATAGGAACACAACATCTCGTTGGAAACTATTCATGTGTAACAACTACAGCATGCAAAGCACACAAATATGGAGAAGCAAGATGACAACCAACACCGGAAGTGCAAAATTTAGTGAAATATTACTTATATTGATCTCAGGGGAGAACTGCACACATATTTATTTGTAATTTTTTCATGCAGTTGATAAGTAACAACACCTTAATCTTTATTATTTGGTGAGTTCTCTAAATCTTACAGTTTTATATTTCTTTTTGGATCCTTTAATGAGGTAATTGTCATTTTTTAAAAATCATAGCTATCGTACTTTTTATTGCATAATAGTTTATAATTCAATTTATTTGAAAATAACCATTTTCTCTAAATTTCCATATTGATCAATAGAAATTCATGATTATTTTTCACATTCTTGGAATTACCAGTAGTATCATTTATATTGATTCTAATTTCTGGTTTTGTGATTATGAAGTTTCCATGACATTTATTTTCCTTATTAAATTTTGTTATTAATAATTCATTAATTTCAGCCGGGCGTGGTGGCGCATGCCTGTGATCCCAGCACTTGGGAGGCTGAGGCAGGAGGATCAGTGCGAGTTCGAGACCAGCCTGGGCTACAAAAGGTGAGCTCAAGGCCAGCCTGAACTGCATAGTGAGACCCTGTCTCAAAAAAAAAAAAAAAAAAAAAAAAAAATTCATTAATTTTATGCTTGAAAGCATCTCTTCCTTTATTATTTACAGCTATGAGGTGTACCTATACCTCTTGTCAACTTTGTGCCTTCTTTTGTTAATAGCTATTTAATTCTTCATTTATTTTTCTTACAAAGCAATTTTCATTACCCAAATTTATAAAAACTACATAGATTCACTTCACAAGATTCAATGTCATTATTTTAAATACATTCTACATATAATTTTGTGTTATTTTCTAAGAATCTAATTTGAGAATTTAAACTAAAACAACTCATTTTTATTTATTTTCATATATTTACTAAAACGTAGGATTTGTCTAAGTTCTTGATTTATAAATGCAGATACAGAACTAGTACTGACACATGTTAAAGAACTAAATAAGATCTGCAAGTCATTCCCATTGCAGATAAAAAAAACCAGCCAATTTTAATGGATTCCATAAAAAAAAAAAACAAAAAAAAAAACAAAAAAACAAGATTCTTGCTAGAGAGTTAAAAAGAAAGGATTGCTCACAGCATAGAATGAAGTGCAAGCAGCCATTTTTTTCCAATTCCCCTTGCCTTCAGTCTGAAAGATGTTGCACAAGCAGGTCATGCAAGAATTCGTGTTTGCAGTATGATGTGATATAGTAAAACAACTGAGACATTTCAGAGTAGACAGAAATTATATCACTTGACACTTTGAAGATAAATGCTACATTATTTTATTTCCCATAAGTTCATAACCAAACATGTCATTTGCTCATGTTATATGACATGATATACCAATTTTTAAATACTATTGACTTTCAAATCATCAGTTAATCTAGAACAATGTCAGAATCGATGTCTCCTCATGAAACAGGTTAAAAAAAACATAAAACCTATAGAAAAATTACATCCAGACAGTATTTTGCCTCATTTCAAATACTCTAATTCTTACATATGCATAATGTTATTTATGATCACATGTGTTAGAATATATTATATTGTTTTAGAGATGATCAGCATTTATTAGATGAATATGAGTAAATTATTTTTATTTCTAGTTCTGTGTTTTACTTTCATACATTTTGTGGCAGAAGAGAGGGGGTTCTTAAGAATTTTATTTTTCATTTTTTATTTTTTTGTCTTTTCAAGACAGAGTCTCACTATGCATTTCAGGCTGGCCTTGAGCTCACTTTTGTAGCCCAGGCTAGTCTCAAACTCAAACTGATCCTTCTGCCTCAGCCTCCCAAGTGCTGGGATTATAGACATGGGCCACCGTGCCCAGCTTGAATTTTATTTTTTCTTAATTTTTCCTGGTAGTAAATAAAAGATTGATATGACTGTTAAGTATACATGTGCTTCTCACAGCTTTCAAAATATAGTAGCATGTATGCCCACCAGCAAAATTTGAGGACATAATGTCCAGTTACCAAAGATACCATCAACTGAGAGATAAACACTTGTGATAAATTTTGTTCTTCAGTATTGCTGCCTTTGTATAACTTGATAAGTCACTCCATTTTATTGTAGCTTTTTTCTCATATAAAAAATAATGACAACAATAAACTCAGCTCTGTTGATAAAATTAATTAATTACAAAACCTGTTAATAATCACTGTAATGCTTTATAAGCAAAATATCAAAAAATTGTAAGTCTTTTAGCTTTTGTGTTCTATTTATTTTCATTTTGACATTCATTAGTATGTGTTTGCCGTACATAAATGTCACATTCATTCTGAGTAGTTGGTACATGCACGCAATACCTTTATGTTTTTCATATTGTAGGCCTATACATATGGCAAACATCTATTTATTTCAATTTCCAAATGATAATTTTATGATTTTCTAAATGTCTAAAAATATGCTGATTGTTATGCTGTAACTCTATCCTCCCAATATTAAATGTGCAAATTGAAATACTGTTAATCTCTAAAAATATTTTAAGCATGTTAATTATTAAATTTTTCTGTTTTGATATTGTCTCTATTTTTGTGAAAGCAAATATTATCTGGCTACTTTAAATAATTCAGTATCGCATTCTTTCCTTTGAGACCTAAAATTTCATTTCTCTTTATTCTTGTGAGTAGTCAGATTTAGATTACACTTTAGTAAAATCACTTATCTGTAGAAAAAGACAGAAATACAGGTGAACAGTTAAAAAGAAGCTGTGATTTTTCTCCCGGGGTTAAGTTCTTTGATCTACTTATTACTTCTGGATATTAAGCTTATGTTGGAAGAACAGCTTGTGAAGTCCTCTCCTGTTCTGTAAACAACCTCCTTGCTCACTCATTGATCTTTTCACTGCCAGTGTTTTTCCTTTCATCCCATTCCTCAGCCTTAGTAGTTACTTCCTGCGCTGGTGGAGCCCCGCTCAGGAAAGCACTGTGTCTGCAACTCGTATTGCTTCTATTTGGAAACCAACCACCTTGTGCTGAATCCACTGAAAATAATAAACCGAACTGAACTTTCTTACTTTAAATTGCACTTGTCAGTTGTTTTGTCCCAGTAACAAGAAAACAACCTATTATGAACTGCATGGGCATGCTCAGGAAGGAAATACAAATGGCCAGGACTAATCAAAAAAGTGTTCATCTTCCTTCATCAGAAGGAAATAGTGCCAGGGTTGTAGCTCAGTGGCATAAGTGTCTGCCTGTCAAGCACAATGTTCTGAGTTCAATCCCTGGTAC
The DNA here is from genome assembly GCA_004027025.1 of Myocastor coypus. Lineage (NCBI taxonomy): Eukaryota > Metazoa > Chordata > Mammalia > Rodentia > Myocastoridae > Myocastor > Myocastor coypus. Next base: position 6,905 of record PVJA010008450.1, read on the forward strand.
CACAACAACAAAAGAAAGGAGAAGGAGAAGGGGAAGGGGAAGGGGAAAGGGAAGGAGAAGGAGAAGGAGAAGGAGAAGGAGAAGGAGAAGGAGAAGGAGAAGGAGAAGGAGAAGGAGAAGGAGAAGGAGAAGGAGAAGGAGAGAGAAGGACAAAGAAGGAGATGGAAATGGAGATCTATTTTCAGCCTCCCCCGCACTGGGGTTATAGGCACGCGCCACCACCACCACCAGACTAGGTAGCAGATTGAGTGAGTATGGGGGTCTGGGCCTCACAGCATGTGGTGCCAGGGATCCAAGCCCACTAAGCAGGCATTTAGTCTGCTGAGCTATCTTGCAGGCCCTATGAGAGCACTAATTTTTAAAACTGAAAAAGTAGCTATAATTTGTGAGTTATAGTAAGAAAGACACACTTACTCCAGACACTTGAGTGCAAAAAGAAAGCATTTTCATTTTCTTGTGTATTATACAATGTAGATTTTAATTAATTAAATATAATTACTGTACTTAAAATTCTTATAGTTCAACCTGAAACTTAATTAAAATTGTATGTATTACTCTGGTTCATATATGGTAATTTTACTTTAGGCAAAATACGTTTATAAAGATTGGTAGGTTTCACTTTAACTTCTTTTTATTACTTCTCTGTATTTTGAAATGAGCTTCTAGTATTCAACTATTTATGAACATACATTTGGAAGAACATGTATTTAAACATTGTTTGCTCAATAAATGCCTTACATAAAAAATCCAGTCAATTACATTTAGTTCATTACTGGGAATATGCTTATCTTCCTAGAATTCTATATCACTTGGTCATTTGAAGGTAATTACAGGACTACTTTCTTCAGTATGAATTGTGGTCTAATTAAAGTAGCCTCTGGGCAGCTATAGCCATGGTGTTAGATAAGCATCATTTCTTGAATTCCCTCAATGATACTCTGATCTTAATTTTGCTGATTTCCTGTGTTTTCTGCCAACTTAAACTGTTTTAATATTTTAATATGACTCAATACTGAAATAAAATCTTTGGTCAGCAAAAATTCAACAAATCCTACTTTGAATTGAATCTGAATACAAAATTTGCCAGAATACTAAAAGTATCTGAAGCAAAAATGTGTAAACCTTATGCAGTGGAAGCAGAATTATAATTAAGTACTTACTTTGACATTGTCTGCTCAAACACATATTAATAAGAAAGTAAACATGCCACCCTAATGGTTTTACCTTTTAAACTCAAAGTGACATAAAAATATGTATATTCAAATTAGATTTCAACGTACAGTTTAAGCACAGGAATAGTGCCGGGTGTGGTAGCACATGCCTCTAATCCCAACGCTTGGGAGGCTGAGGCAAGAGGATCATTACAAGTTCCAGACCAGCCTGTGCTACAAAATGAGCTCATGGCCAGCCTGAACTAGAAAGACTGAACCTATCTCAAAAAAGACCAAGAAAAAAAAGTGCTCACACAGGGCATGCTATTTTCTAGAAAAATATACTTTAAACATTTTAAAATTTGCTTTTACAACAATGTAAATCATCATTTATGTGTCACTATTATAAGAAAAGCTTTTTGTAAATTTTTTAAAAAACAACGGATAGCAATCCATGTCTTTTCAGAGATTTACACTAGCATAAAAGTATTTAATACATATTGATGCAGAAGAGCCTGGTTTACAGTGTCCCCTCACGTACTGCAGAGGCTACATTAGATGCATCCAGATGAGTGAAGATCAGTGAAGTAGTGATGTTATATTTATTTTACTATTTACATATATTTGAAGGCTTTATAAATCTTTCCCACATTGTTAAAAACACTTCTAATGTTTTTAACCATTTTCTGAACTCATAAACCTATGTAATTTTAACAACATACATACACTGTATGATACTACAAAATCTCATGACATAGTGAAAACTCTGTGATAAATAATTTAAATTAATTATTAAGTTCATGAATGTCAAACCACGACACAGTGATGGACTACTGTATGCATCATACTTTTAATGAGAAGAATAAAAGAAAAATGTCACGAATTTACCATTCATATCACCAATGTATTTGACATCATTTTTAATTTTATAAATTTTGTGAAATATTCTAATATTTTAATTATAGGCTAATAACAAAAATTATATGTATAATACTCATGTTTAACAGTTCTCATATTGCTATAATTTGATCCAATTTATCTTAATAAAATGGAATGAGATAGTTTTAATGTTTTTTACTCTTTTTATGGGATACACTGTAATAATTAACTTTAGAAGGATGTTTCCTTTTTTTTTTTTGATAAGAACAGGCTGTCTTAAGGGTTGGTCTGGGGATGGAACCGCCATCCCCCGTGCTTGATGGAATTGCCCGTGCAGGCATTTAAACCATTGAGCTAATGCACAAGCCCCCAAATAATTAAATTTAGAAAGTAACCTGAGTGTAATAATAATAAAAATTTTAAAAACTGATAAATATGGAAAAGTTCTGCGTTTCATGTGTTAGTGAAGTTGTTTCCTGTGATGGACATGTCTTTGGGTACGTGAGTTTCAGAAGACCTGGTTACTTTTCATCTCAGTCATGCTGATCAGCACCTATGGCTAGCAGGAGGGCCCTTCAAATCTTTCCATCTCTGCAGAGATGTTTCTGGGACTATGCTGCTACAGAGAACATGAGATGTTTCAACACTGTTGGCTACGTATGTCCTAACTGTACTCCATATTAGTTTGATAATGTTTTGTAATCTAAGAAATGTAGTCTGTGTTGTATAGTGACGCTCTCTGAAAAAAAAAATAAAGATAAATTTTATTCTGAGAGAGAGGAGAAAGCTCTAATTTTTTTATGTAAGGAATTGAATAGATGTTTTCTAATTTTACTTTGAGAGAGAAGGAGGAAAACTGTGAACTTATAGAAAAGAAGAAGAAATGAAAAACAAAGTGTTCTATAAAGAATATGAATTAAAGATGTGGACCATATTTGTAAATGAACATTAAAAAAGCATTTTCTTTGTGCAATATTTTAGACCGAAGAACAAGATAGAAAAAACATTGTATGGGGATGGCGGGATGGCTCAGTGGTCTAAAGCGCCTGCTTAGGAACACTTAGGTGGCAGCAGGGACCAAGGTTCAATCCCCAGCACCACATGCTGCACCAGCCCCGCCCCCAGGGCAGGCTGAGCCGGCCATAATATAAATTACAAAAAAAAAAAAAAAAAAAGAAAGAAAGAAAAAAATTGCGGATGGCTTTGAGCTCTTCTATAACCATACTGCTTACAAATGAATAATTACTGAAAAATGACATAGCTACTTCTTTTAAAATGTGTAAATGATGAAGAATGTCCTAATACGTCTACCTTTGATGTTGTTTTGTATGTTTACTTGGCATTGTCTGAAACACTAACATTTACAAAATGTTATGTAATAATATGAAAATAATTAATAACTGTAAAATATGTAGCAACTTAATACTATATAAAATGAATTTTAAGGACTGTTAGCCCTATCCCCTGAAGTTGGTTTCTGGAAGTTAAAGATTTGATATTCACTTTCAAATTGGTTTTACATTATAAAATACACGTTTCATTTTAAATTTTAGTATCCCTCTAACACATCCTTCACTCTTCCACTTTAGTTTTTTGTTTGTTTGTTTGTTTTCCTTTGGACTTGTAGCGATCCTCTTGTTTTCAGCCTCCCCAGTGCTGGGATTACAAATATGTGCCACAACACCTAGACTCCATGGCTGGCCCACGTACCCAGGGTGGGGCCGACACTGCATGCAGGACCAGGGATGGAACCCTGGCCTCTGTGCAAGCCTCAGCAGACACGCAGTCTGCTGGGCTATCTCACCAGCCCTACTCATCCATTTTAGACAATGTTGGATATTTAACTTTCTAATCACTGCCACTATGAGAGACAGGTTTCCTTTCAGAACATTTTCTTGTATAAATGAAACCCTGAAAGGATGCTTCTTTACTAACTTTTATTCATTTATACTATTTTAAATTACACAAGACATTAAGAGCCAATGTAATAATTTGGATTTAATAAAATTCATGAAGGCTATTTTTCTCTTTTATAAGACATTAGACGAGTCACTATTTGTCAGTCATTAGTAAATTAATTATATCTGCGATCAGCATTGAAATAATTTAGTATTCAAATAATGAAAAATTATAGACTGCATTTACATACATTGATTTCTGTAAATTTTCCAGAATGATTATAGTTTTATTGGAATAATTCTAATTTCCTCCCATATTCTTATTTCTAAACTATCATTTTTCAAGGACAACTACTCTTTCTAGAGATATATTTTTAAGAGATTAGAAGAGATATTCTAGGTATAGCTGCATGCCAATTAAAGTTCATTTCAATTTTGATATGTATTTAAAATGTCCTAAACATGTTATGTGTAGATACATAAAATGTTTCCATGTCAAAATAAATTTTGCATTTTGCCTCTTTCAAGTTAAGATGTGCTATCTAATCGAAATCTAGATTACACAAACATTGCAAAAAGCACAGATCCAGGCAGACAATTTTATATGTTTCTTCCTTAGCCTAGCATGTTTCTGAATGCTCTGAGATCCCACGATACTCCTGTTTGTGGTTTCCGTAACTCGCATAAACACAATCTTAGCCTTCTTTGGGTATCTTCTAAGAACTGTTTTATGATGACAATAATCAAAATTAATTGAGCATTACTTATACATCAGGCTTTTAATTTAACAACTCACTTAAAGTTTGAGGGCCAGCAAGATAGCTCAGCTGGCTAAGCACCTACTTAGGCAAGTGCAGGGCCTGGGGTTGAATCACCACCACCACATGCTGCACCAGCCCTACCCTTGGCACACTGAGCTAATGACCAAGTGCAGAGATGGTGGCACACACTTGTAATCCCAGAGCTGGGGAAGTGGAAAACAAGAAAATCACTAGGAATCTGAGCTGCTTACTGAGATCCTGCTGAACATACATACATACATACATACATACATACATACATACAGTTTGCAATAATCCTTAAGCATGGCATGTTGTATGTTCACCTTCCCTTTTGACTTAATGAGGTTAAGGAACAGTGGGAATATAATTGAATTATTCTTAGTGGCACAGCAAGTAATATGCAGAGCCAGTTCTGAATTTAGGCCATCTGAACAAAGCCAACACTATTTCCCTCTTTTCAGAAGCCAGGAAGAATATAATGTAATGTTCTGGCATATAATAGCCTGCCACAGTGTATATAAGCCAAACTGAAGAATTTCTATACCCTACTACTTAAGCAGAAGCACATTTATTTCAATAAGAATTTACAGCAACAAAAGAGTTCATTTAGCAAGGATTCTCATATATAGTAGACATTCTTTAATGCAGAGGGAAGGGTGCAAATTGGTATGTAAAAGTCATAGAAATATGGCTGATGAGCAAGTTCTAACCTGTAAACTCCATAACTGTACTCATAAATCTTTCTGAACAATGAAAATCATTCCTCTATAAGTCTCCCATCATCCTCAAGGCTCATATTGGCATGTCTAACTAGTTGTGTGTATCTTCCTTTTATGGAAAAATTTACAAACATCCATGATGTGGACACATATAACATGTATATCAGTATTCACTCCACTCTTCAATAAATTGGTCCTCTTTATTAGGCCATGCAAAGTCATGGTCTGGGTGAAGGAAAAAGAGAACAATGAATCTCACTTCTCAAATCATTTTTGCCATTTAATAGACAACTGTAAATATATGGTCATGTTACAAATCGTAAACATACTAAAATTTTAACTATTCAGATCATGTGTCCCATATTTTACAGTTATTTTCTCTTGTTCCATTGTAGGTTTTGAAGTTCATGTGTTTCCTTAAGGAGTAGATGCAAAATATTTTTTTCCGGTTTTTGTTGTTCAAAAATTAATTGAAATATTTCAACATATGCAAAGTTAAACAGCAATTTGACACATCAGTTTCCAGACATTTTATCTATCAGTTATAGAAATATAAGAAGCCCAATTCATGTCCCTAGAGTCAGGGAATAATCAACTGACCCCAGGGCTATCTGTTACTTGTAAATTCCAGAAAGCTGGGATTCAAGGATGCAGACAGTCGCTTCTCCTGAAGGTGCCCTGTTCTTTGATTCCTTGCTTGGGGTGCTAATGGTTGTCTCCTCCCCTGGTCATTTGTTATCTGTTAGCATCAGTGTGAACCTAGTGTTAGGTAAATGCTAGAAGACATAGTGATTTGTAGTCTGTTTTTACCAGAGTAGTTGTGCATATTCTTTAGCCTGCTTTTAGCCCTTAATAAAAGTGAGCTGCTTCTGGAGCTCTGGGCTAGAGAGATTCTAGAGAGATTAATCTCCGTGAGACTGCTAAAGCTACTTTCATTAGGTCTTGTGGTTTCTTGCAGCACTGGCTCATAACATACAATTGTCCATGCTGTTTTAATATAGCTAATGTAGAAAATTTAGAGTCAACAAAAGACCATATCACTTCTGTGAATACTTCATTAGCATCTGTACAAGTTAAGATTTTTTTTTTTGTTTTTTTGTATTTTAGAGAAGCATCTAAAGTTCTCACTACTTGATCAGACTCCTAGTGATCTGACTGTTTACAGCCTACCAAGAGCTGAGATTACAGGCAACCTGCACCGCACAGATTATCAATTGCCATCTCAATGTGCTCTGTGAGTGGGGCTGTCACCACAGGTCCAGGAATCGCACCCTGACCCCTGCACCTGCTTGCAGGCACTTTAATCCACTGAGCTATTTGGATGGCCCTAAAAATATTACTTTTTTTTATTCTATTCTTCAGTTGGTAGACATTTGGATTGTTTCCAAAATTCAATTATATAAAGCCTGCTGTTATAAACATGGGTGCACATATATGATTGAAGCAGGATGTTTTCATCTCTTCATGGAAGTTATCCAGAAAGTGATTAGCTGAGTTGAATGTCACCTCTAATCCTAGTTTTTGAAGAGTCTCTACATTGATTTCCACAGTAGTTGGACCAGTTCACACTCTCATCAACAGTGAAGAAGTGTTTTGTTTTTCTTCCCAAAACCATGCCAACATTTGTGATTGGTCAATTTCTATAGGACAGTGATTCTTTCTAGGGAGAGACTGACTTTCCATTGTATTTTAACTTGCATTTTTTGCAATGATACTGAACATTTTTCATACATTTATATTTGTTCTTTACTTTTGTTCATCTAAAAATCTTTTATCGCAGATACTCATTTTTGGACTTGAGTCTGATCCTATTAATTCTTCATATATTCCAGGATATGCCATTTTTCTGAGGGACTGTTAGCTAATTTTTTTCCCACTATGTGTGTTGTTTTTTCACTCTGTTGTTCTGGAATTGTTATTGAATTGTATGAGACTTAGAGAACATTTAGTGCTAATACTCCTCAACCTTTTTAATGAGATTAAAAGGAAAGCAATACTCCCTAACTCATTCTTGGAGTGCAGTATTACCCTTATACCAACACTAGAGAAAGACAAACCAAAAAAAGAAAATTACAAGTCAATCCCACTAATGAACATAGATGCAAAACTTTTTTTTTTCAAAAAGATACTTGTTAACAGAACATAACTAATCCTCAAGAAGATAATAGACCACAACTAAGTGGGATTCATTCCAGAAAGGAAGGAATAAACAAAGCTGTAAACATAATTCACCACATCAATAGAACCAGACAAAATTCACATTGTTACCACAATAGATGAAGAAACATCTTTTGATAGTGTTCATACATGATAAACCTTACAGATAATTGGTCAGTGGTTCTCAACCTTTCTAATGCCATGACCCCGCAATACGGTTTGGTTTGTGGTGACTCCAAACCAAAAAATAATTTTGATGGCTACTTCACAACTGTAATTTTGCTACAGTTATGATTTGGAATGGTTTTAGGGTACCCTTGTGTTTTGGTCGTTTGAACCCCACCAGGGTCGCGACCCACAGGTTGAGAACTGCTGGAATAGATGGTCTTTACCTCAATCTAATGAAAGTCATACATGACAAACAAACAATCAACATCATATTAAATGGACAAAACTGGAGAGCTTTCATGCTAAAATCAGAAACAAGACAGGAATGTCCACTATCAACATGACTATTCAACATAGTTCTGGAAACAGCCAGAGAAATTAGAGAGAGAAATAAAATAAATATGAATAGGAAAAGAAGTGAAATTATCATTATTTACCTATAAAGTGATACTCTACATAAAAGACCTTAAAAATTCTACCAAAAAACTTCTAGATTTAATAATCAAACTTAGGAGCATATCCAGATACAATCTTAACACTGAAAAATCGATAGCATTGTGATACACAAATAACAAACTCACTGAGACACAAGTTAGAGAAACCGCACCTTTTATAATAGCATCCAGCAATAATTAGGGGGCCCGCTAGATAGCTCAGTGGACTAAAGGCAAGCTTAGACAAGTGCGGGGACCATTATTTGATTCCCAGCACCACATACTGTGCCAGGCTCCCCCAACCCCCACCCCCAGGGTGGGTTGAGCCAACTAGAGTCTAGGCATAGTGGTGCATGCCTGTCTGTAATCCTGATGCTGGGGAGATTGAGATAGGAGGAGCACTACAAGTCTGCACCACAGAGGGAAACCCTGTACCAAATAGAGAAAGAAAGAAAGAAAGAAAAAAAGAAAGAAAGAAAGAAAGAAAGAAAGAGAGAAAGAAAGAAAGAGAAAGCATATAATATGTTATAGTGTCAAATAATACTTACACTGCTAGAATTGTGTTGTCTTTCATTCCTGTCATTTCCATTCTATTTATTTATCAACTTTTTAGTATAAGTAGATTTTTTCCAATTTATACTTTTCCATTTCTTGTTCTTAATAGTAAAATATAAGTGAATATATGACTATGTGTACTTTACTAAGTGCTATGCTGTTACACATACCCATTTATATTTGTATACATATATATGTATATGAATTATCAAACATACATTTATATGAATTGTCAGAATATTTAAAAATTATTTTTCCCATTTTCTACCCGCTTAAATAAAACTTGTCCCTCAATAGCTTGTTCCTCTCATATTAGTTGTTTTTTTCCTTTTTTCCCTAAAACTTGACTTAAAAATTAAAATATTCTATATCAGATTATGAGAAACTTTACATACATTCTGAACAATCATAACCTTGAATACACATATCCTTATGTACATACTGAAAGGCAGTATTCTTTATGCAAACTATTTTTAGTTTGTTACATCAATTTGCAAATAAATACAGAACATTTTACTATTTAATAATAGTGAAATGAGCAATTTACAGAGCATTTTTACTTAATATTAAAATTCCCAGGCCATTCTGTATTTTTCTATTGCAGTATTGCTCTTTCCTTGAAAAGCTATTTGATGTGTGTGTTATGAGACACATTTGTAAATACACTGAACATGCATCATCTTACCATGGGACAATTATGTTATTTGTGAAACCATGCTATTTCAATACAGGTAAACAAAATAGTCCTGTGTGTATAGTTTTATGAATTTTCAGGTGCATTTTTAGGCTAATATTGTTTGTTCAAAAATTAGAACTCTTTCATAGGAGCTGTGATAATGTTTTAATTCCAAATAACTGCATATGAGAATGGCCCTTTTCCTTTAGTCTCACTTGAATCAGTAAACTTTTGGACTTCTGTTTATTTTAGGGAAAAATGGGGTTCAATTATAATTTTAGTTTTTGTTTCTCTTATTGTGTACATTTTATATATATATATATATATATATATATATATATATATATATATATACACACACACACATATATCTATATATGCAAAAGTTTAATTTGCAGCTACATTTCTATTCCATGAACTCTATTTTCCTGCCTGTAAGATTAAGTCCTTATGTATTTTACTCAAATTGTTCAAAGGCTCCTTGTTTATTATAGATCAGTAATTATCCATATGGTTTATTTGTAAGATAATTCAAAGGTGGACAATTTTTAAATAAAAATTAAGTCATTGTCCCATGATAATGCTTATTCTAAAATGTAGCCTTCACGTGTTACTACCATATGCACTGAACATTTAACATGATGTGTATCTTCTTACAGTATTTATATGAAAGAGATTTGAGACTAGAATCTTTAAAATGAATTTCAGCCCATGTGTGGTCACATGGCCTCTCCTAGACTAGAATATTCTGAAGATTCAAGGGTACCAGAATGTTCCTGTAAACGGGCTTTGTCTGTGGAGATGGTGCTCCCCCCAGTATAAAAGGTCCCGAGTGCTATTGCAAAGCTGTGGTGAGTTCCTACAGGGAAAATTTATCTTGTCATAGATAATAGCACAATGTAACATTAAAGCTATTACTATTTGATTTGACTTTGAGCCATTCTTCTATCAAAAAGTCAGAAAGTTTTGTAATTTTGAACCCTAACACAGAGATGGGCAGTAGGAACAGATGACTGTTGGGACCCAGCTCTCATGAAATGAGGTTTTGGCATTTGTTCTATCTTATTTTTCAGGATTATTATTATTATCATCATCATCATTTTGTATTGGTACACGTTAACAGGATGTAATGTTTGCATATCTCACAGGGAGTTGGCACATGTAGATAACATTTTTAAAAATGTATTTAGTACAGGGTCTACAGGGTCTCACGATGTAGATTGGACCCATGGTGATCCTCCTGCTTTCAGTTTACCAAGCAGTGGGATTATAGGCATATACCACGACACCCAATCTCAATCCCTGTCTCAGGGTGCCCAGTCTGTTGAGCTCACTGGCCAGCCCCAGATAACATGTTTTAATCCTTTCTGTCCCTGCCTCTTGATTTTCCCTCTTGTCTATCTTTTGGTCTTCTTCACAATTGCAAAAGATCTTGCTTCTGGTTTTCCATTTTCTATCTTTTATTTCACTCTTCACTTTATTCATACTAGATTTCTTGTAGAAGGGAAGCCGTGTGATATTTTTGTTTAACAATACGTTTTCAAGATTCACTCATTTTACTCTAAAAATGACTCTAATTCATCCTTCTTTACAACAGAGTTGTATTTCATTGTGTGTAATCAGCATTTTTCGTCCACATATGTATGGCAACATATGAAATATCTCAAGACTTAGCTGTCATGAATTGTGTTGCTATAAACACAAGTATGCATATATCACTGCATTAACTCTTTAAATGAAATTTCTCCTTTTGACTTTCATGTTTCTCCATACCGATTACTAGAATGGTTTTACTAGTTTACATTCCCACCAACAGAACAGAAAGGTTTTCTTCACCAAATCCTCTTAGGGTTTGTGATTATTTTATTTTTTGATCTTACCATCTTTGTAGCGTAAAGTATAATTCCTGTAGTCATTTATATTTCTCTAATAATCAGAGAAGGTGAATGTTTATGTATTTATTGACCATATGTATTTCTTCTGAAAATATATGTTCATTTCAATAGCTTGTTTTCTATTTTTTCTTTTTTTTTACTTTACTTTTTTTAATATAATGTTTTTATTGTATCTCTTGTGTTTTTGGGGTTCTATCCCGAAAGTCTTTTGTCAATGCTTGCATAATCAAGTTAACATGAAAGAATATGGCAAGCTTTGGAATACAAAAAGGAAGAAAAGAGATTTTAAAAATTATGTTTTAAATTATATTTTGCCTATCAAAGAAGATTTTATGGGCCTGAGCAAGTTTTGAAAAGCAAATTTTGAACATTATGGAAGCTATCAGAATTCAGAGACCACTGAGTAATTCTGACTTGTCAAATTTACACAAGGTTCTCAAGTTCAAAAGCTGCAACATTAGATGCAAGTATGTGCTCATAGCTTGTAGCTTTTCCATCTTGTGCATAGATCCTCTATTCTGCTTTCTAGCAATGCTGAGTTTTCCGGAAAATCAATTCAAACTGAAAAATTTGTCAAATCACATGATTTAAATTGTATTTGTGAACAGTTTTAAGGTACAATTTAAGGCCTTTTCCAGAAAATTGTAACACCATCAGAAATGACAAGAATGTTGAAAAAACTGGGTGGACCCAAAGACCTTGACTCCCCAATCCTGCAAACCCTCCCAATTTGGCAGATGAAACCACACAATCATTGCTCAGTGACCCCAGCTCCAACCTCACGGGGGAGTTCCCCTGTTCTGACTGAGTCTGACTCCACAATCACTCTGTAATCTAACATGTAGGTCTCAGTACATGCAGTGGCAGTGGATTTTCACATGAAATAGTGAATTGTTTAAAAATTTTTAAATAACTTTTTGGAGTAGTTCATGGTGGCATTTGGTACAGAAACTAGAATATATTTGTGTGTCAAAGAAACAGCATTATGGGTATTCTTGTTGAAGGTCACATTTTCACACACTTTCTCTAACAGACAAAAGAGCTTTCTTGTGTGATCATTTGAAGTAGGTAAATCAGAAACTTTTGCCCTTTGAGTGACAAGTCCTTATTGCAACTGTATCTCACTGAAAAAATAATATTCTTCTTGGTGTATAATTTTCCTATACTTCAATTTCATGCCTCTGAAAGGAAAACATATATTATGATTACAAGATGAGTTATGTATGTCTTTGTTCCTTATTCCTGGGACAGAATACTCAACGTTCACAAGTTAAGGGCTTATTTTGGCTGACTGCACAAATTTCACTCCAGTCAGCTAGTTCTAAGGCAATGGTGGGGAAGAAGGGAATGGTAGAGAACAGCTCATGGCAAGAAGCGGGGAGAAACGAAGGAAGGAGGGGTGATATGTACCTTCCAGGCCACAACCAGCCTGACCCGCTTCTTCTTACAAGGCTTCATCTAGTCATACCACGCCCAGAATAATGCAATGAGAGTATTGCATCACCATGATCCAATCACTTTTTTTTTCCCACAGGATGGCAAAACTATGTGTGTTGTCTGGGTTAAGCCAGTGGAGACATGAGTGAGGAGGGGAGAATGTGGACTTGCCTTCCCCCTCACAACACACCTAGAGCAGCTAAATCTGCAGCTGTTCCCAGGCTCCGGGTGCCGCCAGGGGTGGATGACTCCCTTGCCGGAGGTGCAGCCTGTGAATGCACATCTTCAGGAAGGAGTCTTGTGGGAGGCAGTGGTCCCTTTTGAGTGGGGCCTTCAGTAGCACCAGCTTCTTGGGCAGGTTGGCACTGGCTTTCATCACCACCTCATGTCTGATTTTTTTTCCAATGTCCATCTCCAGTTCCTTCTTGAAATTCCACTGCTGCATGATGCATGCCTTCTTGGGGTGATCACCAGACCACCTTTTCTCGACCCACACCAATCACTTTCCAAAAGCCACAGCTATGAATACAACAGATTTTGGAGAACACAACTAGATATAAACCATTACAATTGGCAAAATGTAAATACTATAGCCATCCAAGGACCAAATTTAGTTTCTTTTTTGTAGATTAAAAAAGATGCGCAGCTGCTAACACAAGTGACAACACAGAAATAATGCCAAGTGCTGTTGAGCGAATAAACTGTGTCAACAGGCTGCTGTCTATATAATGCTAACTTATAAGAAAATATAACTGTGATAGAACAGTTGTTTGTTAAATGAATGTCTCCGTTACTCTTCTGTTATTGCTGGGACAAAATACCTGACACCAAATTTAAGCTCACAGATAGTGGAGGTTTCAGTTCATATACAGCTGGTTCCAAGGCACAGGGCACATGGCAGACAACAACTTTCCATGGTGGCTGCAAAGAGCAAGAGAGTAAACTCAAAAGGCAGGAGTGGATCAGCAGTGGCAAAGGAAGCCTCTTTGGTCCTTCCCAGGCTGGGTATAGCACTCACAACCATAATCCCATCAGTTCTCAGACCCATTATCACAGCCTAGATCATGTGTTAATCACAAACTCTAGAAGTCTGCTACTAGACCCAAAACCATAACAGTGAACAAACTGAAGCTTCTGCACAAGGTCTCCCTTACTTTGTTAAATTATTATGTGTCCATATATTTTTGTGCAGTGTAGTCACTGCCGTTTTCTATTAATTATGCCACCTGTAAATTCCTCAAACTTACAAGGATAGAAATGAAGTGTCACCCTTAGATGCCTAGAAGGAGCATGTATCCACGTCACAAGCCTGGACTATTAAACTGGTATCTCTATGAAGATACAGTATTAAGGGAAAATAACAATATAGATAAATGAGCACAGAAGGAGAACATATGTATTAGAAAGGAATACGGAAGTTAATACTAAACAATATTCACCTAGATTTAAATTCAGTCACCTGGAAAGTATAAACACAATGTTGACATCCAGTGTGGAATGAAGAAAGCATGTGGCAGAGTTCAGAGCCAGCAGTGGTTGTCAAGCAGAGGCTGTTGTGGGCCCCCAAAGTGAGACATATTATCCAGATATGTAGAAGTGATATGTGAATATAAACTGAGTTCGAATTCTCACAGGTAAAAACCATACCTCTACCTTCAAACGAGAGTTTATGTTGGATTTTCTTTGCTGAATACCTCATGTCAGCAAGTGAATGCTCTATGCTGCCTGAAGAAACAGTGTGGATGTTATTTACAGTGGAATCAATGGCCACATCCATTTGCCATGCTGAGAGGCTCAGCTACTGTAATTAGGCAACACGATTCTTTTTGGCAGCTGCCACTAGCTGAAAACAGGCATCTCACTACCATACCAGTTAGCGCCTCCATTCCTAACATCACCCACAGGACATAAGGGAAAACAACTCTCCAACAGCAAATTTTTTTTCTTTTTTTTTTCCCCAACAGTAAATTTTATTGGTTTATTTTCTATTTCTAATTTCTTATTTTCTTTATTCATTGACTTATTTTCTAATATATATATAATCTGCACATTGGTATATTCTGAAAACCACAATATGCCTTGGCTAAGAATGTGAGTACTGCCTTGTCAACTGAACTGAACCAAAGAAAATGGTTTTGTCTGTTGTGTTAGGGCCTAGCATTTCTGCACCTTAGCTTCAGGTGCTCATCTCCATTTTCTGCTCCCAATAGGACTTTAAGGAATGACAGAAAAGATTTTTAGATTATAGGGAAGATGAGTTTATGAGCAACAACAAATGTTCTCTTTATTCTTCAGGCCTTCTACCCATGGACTCCACATGTAGACATCCTGAAACCATATCAGGAGTGATTATACATGCATCTGTTGGGTTCTGACTCTGAAAGTAGAGGCACATTGTTCCATTAACTGCTCCTTTGTAATTGTCAAGTAATGACACATTCTTGTCTTCCATTAGACTTAATGGCATTATAAAATGGGCATATTATAGTCAATCACTAAGAAAATTTTTTAAAAATCTTGAATGGCTAACAAGGATTAGGTTTAAGCTATACATGGTACTCTCAAATTTCAGGCAGCAGAGGCAGGAAAATCACTGGGAATTTGAGACCAGCAAAGGCTACAAAGTAAGCTCAGGGCCAGTCTGAACTGCAAGGTCAAATAGTCTCTCAGAAATGAGGATGACAACTATGAAGAAGGAGGAAAAGGAAGGTAAGGAGGAGAAAGAGGAAGCAGGAGCATCTTATACTAGTAAGTTTAGACAACTCATAATTTAAATTTATTACAATGGTAAATTTGTTGTCCCCAGAACTTCAAGCCTTCACCGCATATCTTCTTTTAAAATGACTTCCAGCTAATGCCACGAGAGTTCTTCCTTTCTGAAATTAGCTGACAACCCTATTTACCCTTTTCAATGCTCCCCTGATACCCACATGAACTGTGACAAGCTCTGTTCATCTTCTCCAGAGAATAAATGTTCTAATTGTCTTCTCTTGGCTCCCAGGAGTTTAAAACTCTGATATTAAAAATAGCTAAAGATATTATTTTTGAAGTTCAGTTAATTTTTATTGCATTTAATAAGAAATAAAAATACAACAGTTTCAAAACACATTAGCAGTACATTTCCAGTGTTTGAAACAACACATATTGTTGTCCTGCTAGTAGCTATGCAGACCACAGGGTGTAGACATGATCATTTTTCGAATCATTATTGGTGCAAAAAATTTTCTTCACATTGAACTAATAGAACGGAGTTGTATCCATAATCCAATGTTCCATAATTGCAGTGGGTTATTGGCAAAACTGACAAGGTTGGAAGCTGTTGATTTAAGCCTTTAAAAGCTCAGCACACTACTCTAGCTTGACATTTTATGCCTCCTGGTTCAACTTTTCTGCTGAGTGTTTAAGGGCAAGTTAAAGCAAGACCTGTATAACAAAATATGTAACTTTTGTATCTCCCAAGGTCAGTCAAATCCCCTGAGGGTTTACTCTGAAACCATGTACAGTGCTTTGTAGAACTGTTGTCAGTATCAGTCATCTGGATGAGTCATGGTCATTGCTTGACCAATTTGCTCTCTGTGAAAGCCTAAGAGAATATTTTCTCTTTAGGTGACTCTCATTAGGTACACTATATGTCTTCAATCCCTTTTCTCTGTAGCCTCATGTTCTCCTTGAACAGAAAATTTGGAAAACCACTGAGTTATATGATGTTATAGCACAGATTCTCTTATGTCCAGAGTCCTCACACACACACCTTGAAGTGTCAGGGACAAAATACTGGCTATGCTTGTAGCTCTTCTTTATCTCCAGTTTTTGGTCTGTAAATTTATATTCTTAACCCTCCAGAAGAAAAGCTTAGTGATACTATTACTCTATAACATAGGTACTTGAGCATGACGTCACTGTCTTTCTGAGTATCAAAC
Source organism: Myocastor coypus (assembly GCA_004027025.1). Classification (NCBI taxonomy): domain Eukaryota; kingdom Metazoa; phylum Chordata; class Mammalia; order Rodentia; family Myocastoridae; genus Myocastor; species Myocastor coypus. Next base: position 23,576 of record PVJA010008450.1, read on the forward strand.
ATCTTAGACTTAACTTGGAATTTGTATTATCTAGCAATCATTAATATTCTAATAAATCTCTATAGAATATGATAAAAGCAGTTACACATTTTTACATAGGATTTTAGAAATATAAGCATATACAAAATTGTAGTCTGTCAATTCTTTAGTTTTTTCCTAGTCTCTTAATTCCATCTAATACAATGTTTATTTTTTTGTAAACCAACCATTTACTTGAGAGAGTATACCAGTAACTGAAATTATATTAGAAGCAGCACACATCTAAAAGACCAGAATGACAGGCATTCCAAGCATAGTTTTAGAGGTACACATTGCTATCTTCAGTGTGATGAGCCTTTTGGAGTTTCTTAGGACAGTAAACTAATTCACCCTGTTCATGATTTTTCTCCTGCCATGTTTCCTATGTTTTCTGCTTGCAGTCAATTCATTGTTTAATCTTATGTCTTTCATTGTCATTCTGCTGTGTTATGCTTCTCCATTTTTATTTCTTCTTTCGAGTTCTTACACTAGGGAGACTACATGGTATTTACACATGTAGGTCTGGTTTATTTCACTTATGTGTATATGTTCAAGATACATTCACTTATATATGAAGGATTCGAGTTTATCATTCTTTATAGACAATTAATATCTCATTGTATAAAAATACCACATCTTTTTCAAACATTCTTTAGATGATGGGCGTATTGGTTGTTTCCAAAATTTGACTATCAGAAATTGTGCTGCTATGGACATAGGAGCACAGATATCACTGTGATATGATGTTTTTAGTTCTTCTGGAAAAATTCCCAGTAGGGAGAGAGGTGGATTGAATGGAATTTACTGTTCTAGTTTTTTAAGTAGTCTCAACACTGCTCTTCTTAATGGTTGCACCCCTCTGCATTACCACGAGCACCAGAGAAGGGTTCCTTTTTCCCCACAGCCTCTCCAACATTGGTCATTGGTTGATTTTTCCATGATAGCCATTCTTATGAGATGATGTCTTACTTTTGTTTTAGTTTGCATTTCATGAATGGCTAGTGATTTAGAGCATTTCTTCATATATTTATAGGCCTGTTGAATTTCTTTCATCAAGTGTGTGTTGATCTCAGATGCCCATTTCTGAACTGGGCCTTTGAATTTTGGGACCCTAATGTTTTTTGTTCTGTATAAATTCTAGATAGAAAATCTTTGACTGAATACTTATTAGTTAAAATTTTTTCAAAATATGTGGGTTCTTTTTTCACTCTGTTGGTAATTTCTTCTGATGTACTAAAACTTCTTGTATGGAGGAGGTCACAGTTGTTGATTCTTTCAAGTGTTAAACAAGCATTTGCTTTTTGTGCATCAACTCCTTGCTTACCCCGATCTCTTCCAGATTTTCTCCCACTTTTTTTCCTCTCAGAGATTTAATGTTTCCCTTTTAATATGTAGATCTTTAATCTATTTTGACTTTAGATTATTGCATGGTGATAGACCTGGGTCAAGTTTTAGTTTTCAGCATGTGGAGAACTATTTTTTCCAGCACTATATCTAAAACAGACTATCTTTCTTCCAGTAAATATGTTTGGCCCCTTTGTTGAAGATAAGGTGGATGAGTGTGTTTGTATTTGCTTCTGCATCTTCTAAGCTATTCCACTGATCCTCAGGTCTTTTTTTTTTTTTTTTTGTCAATGCCATGATGATTTTATCAGCGTATCTTTGTAGTATAGCTTTAGATCAGGAATTGTAATGCCCCTTGCTTTGTCTTTGTTGCTTAGGATGGTCTTTGCAATTCTAGGTCTTTTTTGATTCCAAATAAATTTGAAGAATGCTTTCTCCAGGTCTGTGAGGTATGTTGATGGTATTTTGATGGAAATAGTTAAATATATATAACTATTTAGTGTGCACTGCTTTGTTATGTACTAATTTCAGCCTTATCATTCCTTATTGCTTGAATTTGTGTCCTTTCTATTTTTGATGAAGTTAGCCAAGGATTTATCAATTTTATTGAATCTTTGAAAGAACAAGATCTCTGGCTCATTAATAATTTGTATTGTTTTCTTCATCTTGATTGAATTATTTTCGGCTCTAATCTTTACAATGTCCTCCTGTCTTTGGACTTTTTGTTTCATTTTCTTTACCTTTTCTAGTCTGCTTAGGTGCTCCATAAGAGGATTTATTTGTTCTGCTTCTGTTTTCTTAATGTGTGAGTTCAGAGCTATAAATTTCACTCTAAGAACTGTTCTCATTGTATCCCATAAATTCCAGAAGATTTTGTTCGAATTTTCATTAAATTGTAGATATTGTTTAATATCTTGCTTAATTTCATCCGTAACCCACTTGTTGCTGAGAAGAGTGTTGTTCAATTTCTATGTATTTCTGGAATTCTTTGGGTTGTTTTTGTCATTTATTTCCAGGTTCGTTGTGCTGTAGTCAGATAGTATCCATAAGATAATTTCTGTTTTCTTGCATATAGTTAAGCATGATCTATGCAGTAGTATGTAGTCAATTTTGGAACGTGTCCCATGTGCAGCTGTAAACAATGTGTATTGAGACGTGGTTGAGTGGAACATTCTGTGTATATCCACCAAGTCTAGTTGTTCCAGGTTCTGGTGCAGTTCTGCGACTTCTTTGCTTTTATTTATTTATTTATTTATCTATCTATTTATTTGTTTGTTTATTTGTTTATTTGTCTGTGTGACCTATCTTTTGCAGATAAAGGTGTGTTTAGATCTCTTGTTAAGATGGTGGTATTGGATAGTAGATTTTTCATGTCCATTAAGATTTGTCTTCTATAACTTGGTGTTCATATGTTGGGTGTATATATACTTATGAATACTAGCTCTGCATCTTGAGTTTTTCCCCTAACCAGTATGTAGTGGCCTTCTTTCTTTCATTTGATCAATCAAGCTTTGAAATTTAGACTC
>PVJA010008450.1:26563-64495 GCA_004027025.1 Myocastor coypus
TTACAGGCGTGCACCACCACGCCCGGCCATCCTTTAACTTTTAGCCTATGAGTTTCTTTATGAGTTAAGTGTATTTCTTGTATGCAGCATATTGTTGGATTGTGCTTCCTTATCCACTCTGCCAGTCTATTTTGTTTAGTTGGAGAACTGAATCCATTTATAATGAAATCTGTTGACTTATGATTGACATGTCTTTTGCTTATTTCTGTTTACCCCTTTTCTCCTATGTTTAATGAGTTTCCCTATTTGGTGAGTTATTTCTGTTCCAATTTGTGGATTTTGGAACATTTTGGTCCCTCTGTAAAATATTTTTTAAGCCGGGCGTAGTGGCTCACGCCTGTAATCCCAGCACTCGGGAGGCTGAGGCAGGAGGATTGATGCAAGTTCGAGACCAGCCTGGGCTACAAAAGTGATCTCAAGGCCAGCCTCAACTGCATAGTGAGACCCTGTCTCAAAAAGACAAAAAAATATTTTTTTAATAATCTGTGTAGGGTTGGCTTTGACTTCATGAAATTATTTAGTTGTTCTTTGCCATGGAAGTATTTCACTTCTCCCTCATACTTGAAATAGAGTTTTGCAGGGTATAGCAATCTGGGCTGGAATTTGTTTTCATGGAAGACTTAAAGCACTCTGCTTCATGCTCTTCTTGACTTCATGGTTTGTGAAGAGAAATCTGCCATTATTCTGATGAGTTTTCCTTTAGGTGTAATCTATTTCTTTTCTCTAGCAGCTTTTAGTAGATTATTCTTCTGCTGGGTTTCTGGGATCTTGACTATGATATTCCTGGTTGTGGTTTTAGTCAGATTGATTTCTTTGTATTTCTGTATGCTTCAGTTTCTTGAATGTCCAGTTTTTTTCTCATATTTGGGAAGTTTTCTGCTATTAATTCTACCCATATTCTTCTTATATCATTTGCATTGACTCCCTTTTCATTGATTCTTATTAATGTTATGCTGTTAATTTTTGCATCATTTTGCAGATTTTGAATTATTTTTTCTGCATCCTAGTTGTTTTTAAGAGATCCTTTCTTGCCTTTTCACTAGTTGCTAGTCTGTCTTCAACATCTGAAACTCTATCTTCACTTTCATTCACACAGTGTTGCCAGCTTATGATTGAGATTTTATTTTCTTATATATCTCTTTGAAACTGTTTCATGTGATGTATTTCTTTCCTATGTTACTCATTCAGGGAATCCATCATTTTTTCTTCTCCTCTAATTTTTTTTATCAGTGTCTTCTTTAGCAGCACTTAAGTCATTCCTTATTGTTGTCCTCTTTCTTTGCTTCAGAGATTATTTCTGCTCTGATCTCCTCTCTACCTTTCTGCAATTGTTCCCATAATTTAGAAGCTATTAATTTAGAGATGTCTTTTTTTTTACATCAGAAGTTATTTCTGGTTGATTTCCTCTATATATTTCTGCAGTTGTTTCTCCATTTCAGATTCTATTAATTCATACACTTCAGATGTTATCTCTGATCTGAATTCCTGTATACATTTCTACACTTGTCTGTCTACCTTAGATGCAACCAATTCAGAGATTTTTCACTGTATGATTCCCATTTTCTGCAATGGCAGTGTCTCCTGTATTTGCTCTGAGTGGGCTCAGAACCTCAGATTGCATCTTCTCCTTCACTTTGTCATTTTGTATGACCTCTGCTCTTTGGTGAAGCTTGCATTAGCTTCTGTTGAAATTTGTGTCCAGATCCACCCATCTTCATCCCATCTAGATGTTCCTGGATAGGTCTGGCTGCTGTGCTCAGCTTGCTCTTGCTTCAGTTGGGTGAAGGCCCAGTCAGTCAGCATGGGGTGGGGCGGGATTGGATTTCTGGTGGCTGGTGCGGTAGGGAGCACATGCTGGCGGAAAAGTCCTATCTGGTTGCGGGCCTGGTTGGTCAGTATGGACAGGCGTGGTCAGAGTTCAGTTGGCTCGTGGGGCTGGGGTCACATGCTGGTGCAAAGGTTCTACCTAGGTGCAGACCCACTTGGTCAGAGTGGGCGGGCAGGCACATAGGTTCAGTGGCTCAGTCCAGTTAATTTTTATTCTTGATGAGGAAGTGTATTTTTGATGACCTCCCATGGGCAAAGAATAATGGGGAAATTTAAACATTTTGTCTCCAGTAGTCAAAATTTTCATATCCCCAACCTATCTTACATCAGCTGTCCAAATCTACAGGTGGTGACAGCAACAGTTATATTCTCTGACTGATCTATAGTCTAAGTTTAGTCCTGGAATCAGAAATGTCTTGATTCTTTTAATGTTCTACTCCTAGAGTGAGCATATATATACCTCCATAAATGCATAGTCTGTTTAAAACTATAGAAGCAACTAGGTGTGGGCAGTTACTTTGAAGGACTCTGAATCTAAAATAAAATAAAATAAAAGTAAAATAAAATGAGATTAGATTAGGTTACATTAAATTAAATTTAAAAAGTGGCTTCTGTAAGAAGATTTTTTTTTTTTTTTTTGGTCTTTTTGAGACAATGTCTCACTATGCAGTTCAGGTGGCCTTGAGCTTACTTTTGTAGTCCAGGCTGGTCTTGCACTCACACTAATTCTCATGCGTCAGCCTCCCAAGTGCTGGGATTACAGGCATGAGCCACCAAGGCCCAGCTTGTTGGGGCTGGGGATATAGCTCAGCAGAACAATGTCTGTCTGACAATAGCAAAGTGCTGAGTTCGATTCCTAGTCCAAAAAATAAGTAAGTAAGTAAATAAATAAATACAACAAAAAAGGCTGTGTCCCATGAAGGTGCTGCTGGGTTCTCTCAGGACTGTGAGATGCTTTGGTGCAGATGCCACACACAACACACTGCTGCTGGCCTCCATCTGCTCTGTGCACCCGGTGTCCAAAAGTGTTCATATCTAGTACACATTGTGCTATTGCCGAGCACAAACTTCAATAAAACCAGAGCTTACCTGTATCCTGCATGACCTGGAGACATCTACCATAATCTTCTTTTTGTTGACTTTCTAGAGGTAACTCTCATGGCAACCACTGATGTTTATGACTGCAAAATCCTCCACAGTTTTAAGGTATTTTTTTTCCCTGCCACAAACCTGGAGTCTACGCTGTGGTGTTCCTTGTAACAACTTACCCATGTTTCTTCCAGGTTACAGAATAGCTCACAAAGCCCACAGAAGGATTTAATCTTTATCTTACCATCACCTGCTCTCCACACACTGGCTGCATGGCTTCTGTCTTATGGAAAGTCTCTCCTCAGTGAGCACTGTGTTCCTATAAAACCAATGATTTGCCAAGGACATGAAATGCTGTTTTATACTTTCCTGGGAATCAAATATTTCTTCACAAATTCAGCATTTCCAATTACCCCTTGGGTTACTGTTTGCCCCAAAATAATCAATATTGGTAGGCTATGTTTTGTTAGCAGTCGCATTACACATCACCAAGGCAGCAAAGTCTCATCTTTTATCTCATCCACATCTTAAAAATATCTGTGTCCATTAAGAGATTCAGTCACATGAACCATAACAGTACCTTCCTTTCTTAACTTGTTTTTGCCTGTTCAACTCCAAAAGTCAGCCATGTCAGCTCCACCCCTGTGTGTGCTGAGAAGGTGATTAGAAGAATCACTAGGAGTCTGATCTACTTAGTGAAACCCTGTAGAATCTATAGCAAATGCATATAAATAAATAAGTAACCCACTGGGAAAAAAAAGTTTTTTGAATCTGTCCCCCTGTGAATCTGGCCAATGTATAAATGAATACCCCTAAATCTTTTTGTTTGTTTCTTTTTTTTTTTGTATTTTGGGGAAGGGTCTAGACAGGGTTGAGGTCTCACTGCTAGATAGGAGTTGTAGTGATCTATCTGTTTACAGCCTCCATCAGCTGAGATTATAGGCAAGCGCCACCACGCCCAGTCTCAACTGCTGTCTCACCACCCTCTAGGTGCAGGGCCGGTACAGCAGGCCTAGGGTTCAAATCCCCAGGCCCTGAGCTTTCTTGCAGGTTCTTTAATCCACTGAGCTATTTGGCTTGTCCCTAATACCCCTGAGTCTTCACATATCTTTTCACACACTGCACGTTTGTGGCATGTTGTACTTACCAAGAAGATATGCTTCTCACTTGGGAACCAGTGGCTGCATTGGTTGCCTCTCAGGAGACCAAGATTCTCTGGAGGTAGAGAATGAATTTAGTGGCAGCTCATGTACTGCACCATCATCACTTAGAGGGAGGTGTGATTTGCACCTTGTTAAATATCATAAATGTGATATGTGATGGTAATGTAAATGTGAGAAGCTCTTCTGTCAAATAATTCAGCTCTACAGAATATGTAGAATGAGAAGAAGCTATGTGGAGGAGTCTGAAGGCAATGCGATGAGCCCTGTCTACCAGCCTGGGGTCTGGGACTCAGTCTCTGGGTAGAGAAAGCCCTCTAGGAGATCTCAGCTGGTCTTGATTTCATGTTTGCTTTGTGTTTTGTGCTATGGCATGCAGCTGTTTGCCAGGAATAAAGTGTGTGTGAACAATGGTATAACACGTGTTGTCACACATAAGAATCGCAGTGATGCAAATATTCAGGGCTCATATATCCAGGTTAAAGGTTTTTAAAAAGTGCTTTGCACTTTACTATTTTTTGTATTTCCCAAGTAGCATTACATCTTCAGTTTTACTTCTACTGTACAGAGGACTCTAGTTTATATTTGTAAGAGTGAAAATAAAAATAAATGCAAATTTTAAAAAGAGACTATGAGTATAGCTCAGTGCAAAAACCCTGAGCTCTTGGGTTCAGTTTGGTTTAAACTCTAACACTGACAAGAGAAGCCAAAGGACTTTATATATACTGCTATTATTCTAATCTGATATTTACCATTTTCCTATAGTGGGCAAATCTGCATACCTCACAAAATCTACACGACAACTGAAGTACAAAATATTTTTTAACTGGGATAATTAAAGGGAGGTGATATCCAGAGACAGTATTCTGGGAAGCTTATTTCAGCAGATTTGTCCATCATTAGTCTGTAGATAGAGTGTCAAAAAGGCAGTTATTAGCTGAAATGTTTGTTGAAGTGAGGAAACAGCAGACTAAGTAGCAAATGCAGAATGACATAGAAAGAAGTTGAGAGTAACTGACCGGGCCTTCTTTCACTGGAGAACTTATAAAAAATAGTGATGTTAGCTTGAAATTATCCAGCTAAAGTGGGCCTCCAAGGGAGTTGTTGAGCTAACACGACAGTACTGCAAATCCTTCAAGCGCTCATCAAAACTTCACATATCGAGAGCAGAGGTTCCCAGGTTCAGCATGATAAAATTTGAAATGCAGGTTTTTTTTTCCCCCTTATTTTTCATCTACTCCCTAAATATGCTTTAGCAATTTTCTGTTAAGAATTTATGCTTTAGGGTGAAAGTGTTCAATTTAAGTTCTTCCGTTCAGAAAAAAAAAAAAAAAAAAAAAAAAGGCTTAAATGATACTCCCTCCCACACGCTGTAGTAATCTTTATGACAGATAAATGAGAACTTCAGTGTCTTGTGCGAGTGCAATATGCCAGACATTTTGCATGTTAACTTAGAAAATTCTCTGCAAAACTCTATGAGTTGAACATCATTTTCCTTCCAATTTTACACTTGAGGAATCTAAAGCTTACAGAGGTTAAAGAATCTCCAGCAATGGCAAACTCCAAGTGAGATTTTTAAAGTGGGTTGAGGTGTTTGCTTAGCCTTTCTCATTGCCTCTTTCATCCTTCTAGCATGTTTTCACACTCGTTTCTCTCATCTGTTTCCCATCCTAGACATTTTTAAAAACTATCACTGTATTTCCTCATACTCACCCTATTTCTGGGCTGTATAAAAGTTGCAATGACACTCTTCTTAGTGAACTAAGGTGAACAAATTACAGCACAGAACTTCTGTTGCTGGACAAAAGAGACTAATTAGAAAAAAAAAAAAAAAAGAATAGTCTATCACCTCCAGTAATAAAAAATAAGGAAAAGACATTTTTCAAATGATTTTTAGACAGTAGAGCCAGAAGAAGAAACTTCAGTGAAGACTGATGCATTGAAATTAATAACTGAATCAGAAAGATAAATTTGAAAGAAAAAAGATAGCTAGATACTAGGGCCTGTATACTTGTGACTCTTCAAAATTGGTATGTTGAAACGTAGCATGCTAATGGAATGGTGTTTGGAGATCAGCCTTTGGAAAGTGCTTGGCTGAGGGTACATTAGTGCCACTGCAAACACAGACAGGAGAGAGCTTGCTTCCCTGTCCTTTTCCATGGTAGGACATAGTGGATGACTACTTGAAGAACCAGAGAAGGTGACAAAAGAAAAAACAAATAGAGTGAGAGAAAGGTGGCTACCAGCAAAAGTAAATTCAGTATGAATACACTGGAAACAACTGACCTTGCTAGACACAAAATCTGCCATTGCCTAGATGTTGGGAATGCTGGATTGCGAAACATAAAAAAAAAGAGCTTTCAGATTAAGTCAGACAGTTTATAGAACTATGCTATATCAACTTGTACAAAAATACTTAGCTTATAGGGTGAAAGAAGCAGGAAAGGAGAGATTATTCAGAGGACTCTCAGTAAGTGTTCAAATATTGAGAGTCCTACAAACAAACAAACAAAAATCAAATACTATGGAAACTCTCAAAATGTTTATGCTAACAATTCTTGAAAAATGTATAATTCCTGTTCTCAACCATAATAAGATGTCACATAATTCATGAGATTTTTATGGTTACCAAAATATTTTTCCTAACTAGTGGCTAATAATCTCCCCAAATATAGCTCAGGATCTGTCAAAAAAACAAAAAAAAACAAAAAAAAAAACATTAATGTCAAGACATAGCACTACATAAATCACTGTTGATGAGTAATTGACTGCATGTAAGGACAAAGCTGAAAAGTACTTAGGCATTTTTAAATTCAGCCTTCATTATAAACTATATCTGGATTATAATTTTTAAAATGTTGAAACAGAAATTTGCATTTTCAAAATGTAAAGAAACAAGAAGGCAGAATTTAATCATTACAAAGATAAAGAGATCAGAACTGAATCAGACAGTTTAGGCTCAAAAGGTAAAAATGGGGAAAATGTTGGGGTTTTTTTTTTTTGCCATTCTGTTAAATTGGTTCATTATTTATGGGTTTCTAAGGCACAAAAACAGCTCTTTTTTTAAGTTAAAGAAATAGTAAGTGAATGACATAAAACAACACAATAAGAGCAGATTAAATATTTTGAATGAAAAGAATAATGCACTGCAAAATATAGCCATTATAGTCATATAGTTATAAAATGAAAAAGAAAAGCAATCGAAAGAGATTTATTGAAACCTGAAAAAAAACTGAAGCAAAAAAACAATTATGTAATGTTGGAGATCCTGAAAGGGTTACTGGAAAATAAATGTATTTGAAAAGTAAAGAACTTAAAAAAATATATCAAAACCCCAAAATTCAAAGTTCCAATCCAAAAAATGGACATCTGAGAATACACACTTCTTAGAGAAAGAAATACAAATGGTAAATAAATATATCCAAAAAAGGCTCCAAAATATATCATTTAAGAAATGCAATTCAAAACAATACTAAGATAACATCTCACCACAGAAAGAAGGGCCATCATAAATAAAAAATACTGGAGGGGCTTGGAGAATAGGGAACACTTCTCCACAGTTGGTGGGAGTATGGACTATAACAATCATTGTGGAAATCAGTGTGAAGACTCCTGGTAAAACTGGGATTAGAGGTACATGAACTGAGTTATTCTGTCCCTGGATATTTTTCTATGAGAAGTGAAATAATCATACCACAGTGTTATATGTGCATCAGTGTTTATAGTAGCACAGTTTGTACAGCTAAACTATGGAATAAAATCAAATGCCCATCAACTAAGGAATGGATAAAAAAGCTGTCCTATTTTTATATAATGGATATCTACTCAGTTCCAAAGAATGATGAAGTCAAGGCTTTTATAAGTAAATGGATGTAACTCAAGACGTAATTGAAGTAAATCAGATGTGCATCTGTAAACATCCTGATGGCTCTATATCATAAGAGCCTGGAGGAGTAAATAAAATGTGAAAGGTACACTAAACATAGTGAAAGAGAAAAAAAGAAAGTCTGAGAAAGCTATTGAGATGGGTTAAAAGAAAAAGGAAAGGTAAAAGGAAGGGGGAAAAAACATGTGCATATAATAGCTAGGATGATGGTAATACTAATTTCTATAGTTTGTTTTAAGGGAGCAGATAGTGCTTAATATTTCTTAAATGTATTTAGTATAGAGTCTACAGGGTCTCATTGCACAGATCTCACCCATAGTGATCGTCCTGTTTTCAACCTCCTAATCAGGCACTCCACTCCACTGAGCTATCTTGCTGGCCCTTAAAATTTTTACTTTGACAAATTTTACATGCTTATGTCTGGTAATCTGAGCAACTACTTTGAAGACAACAGTGTGCAACAAAACATTGAATACTTATCGTCTTGTTTTTTTGAAATTCTGTATCATTTGCAGTATTTAATGCATAATTATTCTTTATTATTTCTTTTAAAAGTTGATAATAGAAAATTTTTATTGATTCAAATTAGTTGTGATTTAAATTTAGAGAACCAGTAATTCAACTCCATGGGGAAAAAAAGGAAAACTTCACTAATATATATTCAAATCATCTGAAATTATTTATCAAGAAAATGTCTGACTACATTTGAAAAAACACTAAGATGTGCCGCAGATACTTCTTAGAAACAGTGCCCACAAGCAAAGAGCGAAACAGCATTATGAAGTTCTTTAAATAACACAAAACAAGAAAATATATAAAATCAAAATGCCCTACCAGTGCGATTTCTATACACACAGAGAAGATACAGATATTTCTATAGATATTTAGTGATATTCATAAATCTGAAAGCTCTCAACTTATGTAGATGTTAAAAAAAAAGCTTAAAGATAAATCTTTCAGAAAGAACTTACAGAGATATCGATGAATAATATTTTAAATGTACAGGGATTATACAAGAACTTTTTGAAGGTAAAAGTAATTATTTATCAAAAATATTGCAAAAGTTCTTATAAATTAGGCCAGGTAGATAGTTCAGCACCATAAATGCCTGCGTGGCAAGTACAAGGTCATGCATTTAATTCCTGGTACCAAAAATGAATAAATAAAAACAAAAATTATATAAGATAGGCAGCTTTAAATAAAAATGACAACACAATTCTGAGGGAATTAAATATATAAAAGTAATTATATGACAATAATATAAATATTGGAAGCATAGCTTAGGGTACTGTACATGTCCAGCATGAGTGAGACTTAGCTTTGAACCATTCCTGCAAAACATAAAATGGAAAAGACCTAAAACGATGAAACTGAAATTATTTTATTATGATTTAAATATACAGGTGATTGTAAAATAATTTTAAATGTAGACTGTAATAAGATCACATGTGCTAAACCTACATTAATTACTGAAATAAAAATTACATACAATGAAATAATAAAATACATCACATTGGAAAAATTGAGCAAAATGGACTAAGAAAACATACAATAATGGAAAATGTCAGCATATTATTAAACATATCAATAGTTTTAGTTCTCAGAGAGTTGGCCTATATAACTTAAAAGGTATCATATATTACTTGGAAGACAAAGTCATCCACATTTTATATTTATAAAGTCCCAGATATATGATACATATACAACGTAAGCTTCGTGTAAAACATACAAAGGTTAAACTTCAAATGATGGAGGAAAATGAACATTCCCTACTGATATCAGTAAAAGTAAATTCAAGAGAAAACAATTATTAAGAGTATAATAATCAGTCGGGCGTGGTGGCTCACTCCTGTAATCCCAGCTCTTCGGAGGCTGAGGCAGGAGGATCAATGTGAGTTCGAGACCAGCCTGGGCTACCAAAGTGAACTCAGTGTCAGCCTGAACTGAACATTGAGACCTTGTCTCAAAAAGACAAAAAAAAAAAAAAAAAAAAAAAAAAAAAAAAAAAAAAAAAAAAAAAAAAAAAAAAAAAAAAAAAAAAAAAGAGTATGATGATCAGTTCAGTAGTCCAACTAGTAGGAGAAATATCTATGTCCCAAAGTAAAGCACTTAAGTCATGCGAATATCAAAGGAAATAAAAATTCATAGAAAATATTTTGAAAATGAAAACATTACACAGTATTATGGTTTATGTCTAGTTGTCCATCCAAAGCCTCATGCAATCATGGGGCGGGGACTTCTAGAGCTTGAGAAGTGATCCATGATCCACTGGGATTATGTGTTTTAGTACTGATGAGATTATGGTCTGAGTACTGCTGGGAACTATAGGTGTGGCCTGAGGTGGATAAACTAAGGTAGAGAGCCTGATGTAATTCAAAGAGAGACAGAGAGACAGACTCAAGCTTTTGCTTTGCTGCCTTCTTAGGTTGGCTGCCTCTGTGGGTCGTGATTGTTGGTGTTCCGCTGCCATGAACTGGATGTTCTCTGTCCTGTTCCACTTGGCCTTGGGCCAGCCGAATATGTACTGAAACCTCCACAAACTATGAGCTAAATAAAGCTTTCCTTCCTTCATTTTGGGTGATGGGTATTTGTCCCAGCAACAAGTGAAAAGTAACTAAGACACACAGTCTTTACATTACTCAGCAACTGTGATATTCATTCATAGGGAAATATGTAAAATGTATTCCTTTATTAGGCAAAGAAATGTTTCCAATGGATTGAATTTAACTTTGAATATAAAAATATAAAAATGAACACAATAAAGTATATAAAAAGATAATCATAAATTATGGAATAAAAAATAAAAATGGTATAATATATAGCTACGCACTTGAAAGCACTTATGAAACTAAAATCTGATTCATTAAGCTAGTCGTTAATGAATAAGGCTCTGAAAGAAATCATCAAGAAAATAAATTAGTAGAGCTTATGATGTAAATGGAAAGGTATGTAAATAGTATTTAGGAAGCCCTGAGTTCCATTTCCAACATTCTCACAACAAGAAAAAAAATGTGGATGCAGTGTGAGTCAAACTACGTGGTACATTAACTAATGATAAACTTACAATACATAGATGAATGGAATCCATGTGGTTCTAGGTGTGGGAGGCCCACAGTAGAAAAGGAAAACTGGTGGGGAAAATGGCGTGCTGTTGTTCAACCTGGAGACACATGTCATGCTGGTTTTCTTGATATGAACTCAACTATTCTTATTATCAGAGAAGCTCAGATCTTCATTGTTGCTGAGGATGGCTTCAGTTCTCTTTGGGGGAGTTCTGATCCTTACCTTTAACATTGCTTCTAAATCTAGGGAAGATCCCTCAGCCTGCTCACATAGATCTTTCATTCTGTTGGTGTAGATTTTCTAGATAGCATCACTAGCATTCAGGTTTTTCCAGTGCAGATCCTGGATTCCAACTTGGATGAGATATTGCCATGGGCTCCAGACCTTCAGCTGGACTCCTACAGGGCATTACCATCTGATCTGAGTCCTCAGCTTGGTTCTTTGAGTCTGCAGTGCATGAAAGGGGCATCCGCATTGGATTTGTAGGGTGAATATTATAAAATAATCTTACAATTTATGTGTCCTTTATTAAATGTATTTCCTTGTAAACTCTGAGTGTAACAACCTATAACTAGTCTACAGGTTAAAATATAGCCACTTAGTTAATATTGATCCAGTAAGGAAATGAGTCACATAGCAAAGGCATGCGTGGGAAGAATAAAGGCAACCTTGGGGAGGCATGTGTCCATCTATGCTTGTAACCCAACTGTGTGCGCAAGGCCTCTTTGGCCCCTATAGTGCTAGACACCATGATATCACGTTGCTGTGTGTCTCCAGGGAGGATCACAGGCCTGGCTTTTTGTCTCCACCTTGACAGCTGGTTCTCTTAAGATTTATCTCCAGCCTCAATCTCTGGGTGCCTTCTCCTGTGTTCTGACTTTACTGAGGGTTCAAACTCACTTTGACCGCACATTTATTTCTACCTAATTTTGCTGCCTGCAGCAATGTGACAGCACTGCACCAATCTTAGACTGTCTGAAAATTTTATAAAGCACTTGTGTTATCAAACATTGGTGAGAAGATAGAATGTTTTAGAAACAACTAAAAGTCTTTCATTACTCAGAAGAATATACAATTTGTAACTTTTGCAATGTCTTAAAAAAAGGGGGATTTACATCTACTTTATCATTCAGTCTTTCCATTCCTAAAGATTTATTCAGAAGAACTTATACATATTCACACAAAGAATTTTTCATGAATATTGACAGTAGCTTTATTGTCATATCCTATTCACAAATACACAAAGTGATAAAGACAAATATATAAAACATACAGCAGAATATTATTTAGAAAAAAAAATTATGGATTTGTGCCAAATATAAAGAAAAGAAAATTGTTTTTGCTTAAAAACATACAAAAAAAATATATATAAGGAATACATAAGAATTATAGATATGCATACAGTTATATAGGGACTAGGGATTTTATATATATGGATTATATATGAATAATATATATATATATATATATATATATATATATATATCACAAATTTATAGTACATTTTAAAAACTGAACTAATCTACTATGGCAAAAACTGTGCAGCTAATTGCTCAAGAATGGAGCCGAGTTTTAGGGAATACAAAATAGGAATATTTTGGGATTGTTAGATGTATTCTTTCTTATATATTTATCACAGAGTCTACAGGGTCTCACTATATAGATTGGACTTACAGTGATCCTGTTTTTCAGCCTTCCAAGTGCTGATATTACAGGCACGCACCATCACACCCAGTGTTGGCCTTCTCAGGGCCCTTTAGGGGTTGGGCTACCTATGTGGCCAGCCCATATATATTGTTTTGATTGTTGCTACAAAATACACGTTATAAAACTGCAATCTGCCTTTGGTACTTTTTGTCACAGATGAGGGTGCATACTCTCACACTGGTGTTGGCTAGAGGGGTCTCTCAGGTGTGGAACTATGCTTCAGTGAGTTGAACAAGGTGCAAATGACTGTGAACAACACAAGTGTAAGCTTTTTATAAACTTTATATTTCTTTATCTCATGGTTTTATAGAAGACTAGAGTCAGGCAAGAAAGTTATTGAACTGGAATATTCATTACATTTTGAAAGGGAACAGGTGAGTGAGATGGCCACAAACAATATTCTTGTGTACTCAGATTCTGTCATGCTCCAGAAAAGAAATGGCAAAGTTTCCATTGTAGATATTTTTTTATTCTTGCTCAGAGCCTTTTCCAATATTGCTATTTCACGTTACTTGAACAAAACAGATCAAGGGGGAAAGTAACAACAGCATGAAAAACACCATTCTCACTAATATTTAAAATTCAATAAATATTTAATCTTTCAAGAAACTCGGCTAAAGAATCAGAAAAAAATAGCCTATTTTGATAATATTATGGGATAGTAGTTTATATTACTTCTTTGCTGAAAAATAATTACCTTATTACACTGGAGAATCTCCAATATTTTATTCTAAAATGATACCAATGTAAAGTTAGCTGAGAAATACTCAAATTGATTATAATGGAGCTAGATTAAAGAGAAGTTTCCAGTATCTAAGTTTATGCTATCATAAAATATCAATAGATCTTTATTATAAAGATATTATTTATCATTCCACAGGGCTATACATGAATTGGAGGAATAGTTACATCCTTTTTTTTAATTTTATAGAAATATTTCTGAAATGGCTGGGAGTGGTTGCACATGCCTATAATCCCAGCACTTGGGAGTCTGAGGCAGGAGGATCGGTGTGAGTTTGAGACCAAACTGGGCTACAGAAGTGAGCTCAAGGCTAGCCTGAACTGCATAATGAAACCCTGTCTTAAAAAAGGCAAAAAATAATTCTGAAATGAATACATAGCATGAGATTAATAATAGATTGTACAGTGTAAGGAATTTATAAACTGAAATGAATATAACAATAAAATTGTGAAAGAAGAAAGCATTTATAGATTAGTCATATAATAGTTCGCTCTGTGCCAAAATTAAGAAATGTATATTCATATAATTAGAATTCTCAAAGTGGAAAGGGGTAGGTAATAAATATATAAAGATTTGAAATTTCTGAATTTGGTTGAAATTATAGCAATTTCCCCCCAAAAAAAACCTTTTGCACAAGAAATTTGAATAAAATCATGCCACAATACACAAAAATGAAATGGTCCAAAACTCATTGTAAAGAAAAAACAACCATTAAAGCATATATACATATATATGCTTTATATATATATATATATATATATATATATATATATGTACACACATATATATATGCTTTATTCATATATACAGATATAAAGCATATATATGCTTTATGTATATTATATATATGGTATGGATGAACAAAATTAAATATCACCTTATTCCACCTTTAAAAAAAAGAAGTATGTAACAAAGTAGACTAAATGAAAGGATTGAAAGAGAAAAAAATGCAAAAAGAAGAACTATTTCTGTGTAAAAGACAAGGAAGAAATAATATAATCAGTGGAAAAAGACATATACTCCCACATCCTAAATCCTTTCTACTGTAGAATTGTTAATTACTTTCACTGATTTTTTTTTCATTAAGCATGCAAAAACTAACTCAAACTCCTCAAGTTTGAGCTGTAAATAATGAATTTTACCAGACTATATATGAAATGAATGTGAAAATTAATATTTGGGAAACATAAAAATGTTTTCCAGTAGATGCATTTAATATTGTCTCAGATTATGATAACACTGTGAAATATTTACTCAACACAAGAAAAACATAGAGGTCAAAAGATAATTTAAAGGAAAACAATAAAACAGGTAAAGCCTGATACGGTCTCTGAAACTACACAAAAGGGTAAAGAGAAGTGACATTTTTTTCCTTCATCTCCTATCTCATTGTCATTCATAATGCTATAAGCCAAACATTACTTCTTAATTAACAAAGTGAATTTTTCATGAATCTTAGTTAAAAAATAATTATCATTGGTATTTTATGCTAACTCAATATAAAGGAACCATATATGCTTAGCTTTAATAACACATTCACAGTCTTACACTCACTAAATATGGTTAAGCATATAGAACATAATATATAAAACATAATAGTTATAAAACAAAATTGTAAGTGAAAACAAACCTATTTGTTACTTTGCTTAAGATAAGTTATTGAGTAGCTATTGAAATAAAGGTCATCTATTCTGTTTCCTTTTTTTTTTTTTTTTTTTTTTTTTTTTTTTTTTTTTTTTTTTTTTTTTGGTACAAGGGATTGAACTCAGGACCTTGCGCTTGCCAGGCAGGCGCTTATTCAGCTGAGCTATATCCCTGGCCCCTGTTGCATTTTTTTAAATGATTTGAAGTCACTGCTAGTTTCTTCCATTATATAGGCATAGGTTTAGACTTGATCAGATAGGTGCATGATCAAGTTTACTACATGGTGTCTTTACTGACAATTATATAGTCAGTGTCTTTCTAGATAGAAATTTTTTGTCTAATCCTTGCTAAATAATTTTTCCTGAACTCCATTTTATTTACTATTTTTACTTTGTATTTATCTAAAATGATTTTTATAAAAACTCTTTAATTTACGTACTACTAAGAACTTATATATTCTCATGATGTGGATCCATAATTACCTCACTGAATGTGTTTCTCCTCTGAATAAATGTGATAATCCAAATAAACTTGTTTCACTATTTCATTATTTAGTTAGATTTGTCAGGTGACACAGACTTCATTAATTCAGAGGCATCCTTGGCCAGTTTCATTGCCTATCTTATTGGTGCAGCTGCCTGTTTGCATAATCCCAATGCATATTAGTGCATTCAAGTCCGCAGCTACATGGCCCGTCTTGTGTACTTGCTGAAGATTCACTGTTTTAATAATTGAAGTCATTAGGGTATGAAAATGTGTTTTTACAAACACTGAGATCCAGTCATTGACCTAGCTTTGTGATAATACATTAATTAGTGCTATCCATATTAAAATGTGATACACATCGCATTTGTAATGTAAGCATATAAATTATGGACTCTATTTCTTGTGCTATATATTTTTTTTTTTTTTTTTTTTTGAGACAGGGTCTCGCTATGCAGTTGAGGCTGGCCTTGAGCTCACTTTTGTAGCCCAGGCTGGTCTTGAACTCACACCGATCCTCCTGCCTCGGCCTCCCGAGTGCTGGGATTACAGGCGTGAGCCACCACGCCCGGCTCTTGTGCTATATTTTAAAAAGTAGAAAAATTTAAGCAAGACAGACAAGTAGAATTTTTTCCCCTCAATGATAGTTTCGATGTAAAGGGTACCATCTAAACACCTTTATGAAATAGCACTTTATACCATGATATGTTATTTTCATGGATGTTTTATGGTATATTAACAAGGTCAACATTTCAATAAATATTTTCCCCTTTGCATGAAGGGTGTTATACTTAACAGCAGAGAAATGTCTTCTTGTATATGCAGCTGGACTCATATAAAGGTAAAGAAAATTACTGAAGAAATGCTGCAAATTTGAACTGCTTCTTCATATAAAATTAGATACTTTGCTATTTTGAACAATAAAGTTACATTCTTCCTATGCCAAATTGCAACGAAATATTAAAATCATAATGTTTTCTTTATGCAGGGATTGGGGATTGAACTCAGGCCCTGAAATTTTCCAGGTAAGCTCTTATTCTATTGAGTCATAGAATAGCCCCTCTATTTTTTCTTCTTTCACAATAAAATTCAATGTTTAAAATTTGAAAATTATCTTTTGTTTGGTTCATTAAAAGTAATATCTACAAATAGGACTTTTTAAAGGGAATGGGTCAGAATTTAAAATATGCTTTTCTATTCATCCTTTATCACTTTCACTTTATCATAAATTGAAGCAAATAATAAGTTGAATCTTTATGAGTTGAGGACCAAGTGAATTTTTACCCCATTTACTTCTGTGTTTTATCTTTCAGATGCTGTGGTTTTGATGAGTTATCCGCAAGGTTCCTACAAAGAAGTCCTGCTGCCTGGACCAGTGGTAGTGAGAAAGTGAGAAGTGCTGTGGATCTGTACCTCTACAGTTCTTCCTTCTTGCTGTTCTCTTTTTAATGTTTTTTGCATCTGTGTGCCAAGGATGGAATCCAGGGTTTCCAGTTTTTCTAGGCAAGCATTCTACCACTGAGGTAAATCCCCAGTCCCATGGATGTGTGTGGAGTGTCATGAAAGCATCTTGGGTCAGTCCCTGACAGCCTGCGTTTGGTAGACTTATGGAGCCCCTGACTCTGTTTCATCTGTCTCACTTTCTGTTTCCTGACTCGTAATGTGAACAGTCATCCAACATGAACTCCCACTGACATAGCTTATTCCACAGTTATATATACCAAGTTCCTTGTCTTCTAAAAAAGAATAAGTTTGAGAACAATAACAACAAACCATCTGATACAATCCGTAATCTACTGTGAGCCAAGGGCAAAGACATTTTATATATTGGAAATTACTGTTTTGGAAATATCTCAAAATAAAAAAAATGGCAAGAGTGGAAAACTTTCCTCATCCTTCTTGAATTTGCACAGGAGCTGCACGTCTGGACTGACAAGAGTTCACTTTATGAAGAACTTCAGAGCTTGGGTAATTTCCTGGTTGAACTCTACAAGCACCTTGACAGCAACAGCCATGAGCACCCAGACATAAATTTTATCCAGAGTCAGATCAAGAAAGTCACGTATGACATGGATATGTGCTGTGGGGTGATGGGGAGCCTGTTTTGCAGTGACTCCCAGAATAGTCTTTGCTAGTCAAGCGATACGCTACGCTAATCTCTACACTGTATCCTTCCTGTTGCATGCTTCATCATCCATTCAGCCTCCTCTTTAAAGCTGCCCATGTCCTGATGCCGCACAGTCTACCATGGAGTTGTCCCTCGCCACACGGAATCGCACCTCTGTGGATTTCAAGGACATCGACTACAAGCAGCACATGCTGACGAGGTCGATCAGTGAGATCAAACCCCAACCGCTTCCCACTGGCTCCCCAAGAAATCGCATCCTGCTATGATGAATATGAGGAGGAGGAGGAGGCAGAAGAGAAACATGAGGAAAATGAGGGAAACCCAAGCCTGAGCATCCAGGCGGCAGGTGCCAGCAGAATTCCAAGCACAAAGGCTGTCCTTGTCAGGGTTCTCTCGGAGGGTGGAGAGCTCCTTGAGAAGTGCACTGCAAAGGGTTTGAAGACTTTAAATATCTAAACATAGAGAGATATTTGCTTTAGTTTTTTATACCTATACTTTTGGCAGAATGGTTCAAAATTGCCTTGGGGTCTACACTGGAAGTCAGGGTCGCTTCAGGGTGAGCAGCACGCGTTGGTTCCACATGGCTCTGGTGGCAGGGACTCACAATGCTGGATTGTTTCACGTTGTGCTGTTACTGCAAAGTCTAACTATTTTAGTACACTAAACAGTGCTGTATACCAGTGGAGAAATACATTGTTCCCATTTTTAAAAATGTGATAAAAGATAATGTGTATTGGAAAATATAAGGGATAGTGTTCATGGATACCCAAAATGAAATAAGTCAGATCATGATTTGTCTTGAGACCACACACTCTTATCAAGTGAGGTTGGGCTTAATATCTCAGCATCACATACCAACTCATCAGTGGATTGATCTTAATGACTGTGACATTGCCAGGACCTAATCCCCTTTCAGAAGCCCTGCCTATGTGTGCATGACACTTCAACAGGATACCTAGATATAAACCATAAGAGAAACCAAAGTAAAACTCTTTATGTTGGGCTATCATTTGCATAATAAAAAAATTAACTATGAAATTACATTTCAGTTTTGGAGTTAGACTTGTAGCTAATCTTAAAAGATGAAGATGGCTTCTGGGTAATTTCTGGATGGGCAGCATTATTCTAATACTTTGCCAGGTTGGTAGTTACATGGGCCTGATAACTCACTGAGTTGTACATCTATGAATTGTAAGATATTACTGCATACAGGAAACATTGCACAGCAACCAGCTTGTTTGAGTGTTTCATGAGATGAGCAAACTTTTCTATTAAAATTTAACTTGATAAATGAATTATGAGTTACAATGCCGCAGAAAATGATGCTGGACATCACATGATAATAACTGAGCCAACTGAGGAGACCCAAGTTAGAGCCACTGAAGCCGGAAATTGGTCAAAAGTGTGAGAGCAAGGCTAGGCCTCATTGTCCAAAGCAGTCAGACTACCTCAGTCCTGAGAAAGGCATCTTACCTGGTTAATGTCAGCTATTAGTCTCTAGGCAACCTGTGTCACATGATACTAACTGCAAATGTGTAAGTAAATGTTCCTACTCTTGTTGGATGGGAAAATGGGAGGGGAAATTTGACAGTGAGGCTATAGGATCACCATCTGACCCAGCTCTTATCTACTTGTCCATCTTTTCCTCTTTCCTGCTGCCATTTCTTCCCTGAGATTGCCTGAGAGACAAATGGAGTGCTACATTTGAGGCCTGAACAGGGACCCAGTAGGAGACAAGCTGGCAAAACTTACACTTCCAGAGAGTGCACGGAAGGGAGGGACATGATTTGTTTTGAGCCAGGATTCAGCACAGGCATGCATTGCTACCAGCGTAACAGGTATAAAGTACAGGATGGAGGCTCATTAGGGCCAGAATCTGGTTCACTGGGGCAAGAAACAGGCTCACTGAGGCTAGAGAGATAAAAGAGCTTAAAGAAGAAAATAGGTTTGAGAGAAGCAAAAAAGGTGAATTTAAAATGAGACAAAAGACTTTCAGGAACAACAGTTATCAATAGATGTATATAGATGTATGTAAAATTATTTGTTGTTTTCTTGGCTCCTGTATTTTCGTTTTTAAGGACCACCACAAGAAATTTAATGTGAAGTGCTGTTTTAAAATTAGGTCCTTAAAAAAAAAAAAAAAGAAAAAAAGCCGGGCGTGGTGGCGCATGCCTGTAATCCCAGCACTCGGGAGGCTGAGGCAGGAGGATCGGTGCGAGTTCGAGACCATCCTGGGCTACAAAAGTGAGCTCAAGGCCAGCCTGAGCTGCATAGCGAGACCCTGCATAGCGAGACAAGGAGGGGCAAGTGTATTGCAGACTCCATCTTTCCTCAATTAGATGGAAAAAGAACAGAAAATCTATTTTAAATTGGGAGCTATTGTTTCCAAGCTGCTCGGAGGTGCCAGCAGGGGAAGGGGTCCAAACTGGATTCAGGGTCCTAGGCAGACTGCGCTGGTATTCCCCAGCTGACAGCATGCCTGTATGCCTGACTCAGCCTTGGAACTTGGCACAAACCACCACCAACCATCCTAGGGATCTGGTGATAAGTAGGAGGGTCATGACTATGGTCTTGGTGTTGGCTATGTGTATTGTGCATGCCATAATCTACCTGCCTCAAAACAGTGTTTATGTTTAAAATCTGGGCAAAAACACTCATTGGTCAGAGACAAGTGTTAATGTGCACACACAGTGGCTATGCACAGTGACCAGGGGTACAGACCATATAGCCTTTATGTCACTTGGGATGGAGGAGGGATGTGATGGAGAGAGCCCATTCCCAGTACTAGCAGCTTGTGCAGTACTGAGGTGTTGAAACAAAAGCAGCAACTGGAGGCAAAGCCCCAATAGAAGGAGATCTCCTGGTGTCGTCAGTGGTGTCATTAATGCTGATTATACAGGGAAAAAAAAATCAAAGCTATAGTTTGATCTACTCATAGCACTGTACATATCACTCTATACTCTCTTATCACTCAATTGATTATTTTTTTGAAAAAAACTTAAGAATTATAAACATTTTAAAGACAAATATTGGGTTAAAAATTAGAAATTTATTAGTTAAAGAAAATACATTTTAGAGGGTCTTTCAGATGCAAGTGCAGATGGCCTCCAATTAGGGAAGTCACAAAAGTATTCTAATGCTGACCTGGAAGCACACGAAGAACCTTTCCACCAGGAAGAGAGCCTTGCAGAGAAGGAGAAAATAGAGGCTTTTTTTCTATTACAATTGGCACTAAAATAAAAAGCTTTTACATATTCCCATTATAGTGATTAATTTAAAAGACTGCTTCCATCCTAAAGACAAAAAGTTTATCTTTCTTTTTAAATTCATTTTAATGAGAAAAAAGATAAAATAGCAATGATACAAAATAAGTTAGTAAGATGGTTACAACAATTAATACCCTGCGTATTGTCTTCATAGTAGTTATTCAGAGGACAAGGTGCAGACTGGATATCTTGTCTGAACAACTTTTATTCTTAGTGACCTAAGACAAAGTAACTGTATAAGGTTGATTGCTTGTTTTATAGACCTAAATTAAAATTAAAATTAAATTCTTTGATATTTTGCAAATAAATGTAGAGATTTAGAGTAGAATCTGAAAGCATTGAGGTTTAAATAATTCCTTGATTTTGACATCATATTTAACTTATGGTAGGGCTAGTGGTAGACTCCAAAGGGCTGCAAGCTGTCATAACTTCTTTATATATGGGTCAACTTATCCAAAAGAGATATATTGTGCCCAAAACTGTTCAAATCAACCCAAAATGATTTTCCAACTTTATTTTGTAATGTTAACTGGCTCTAGGGAGATTTTGGGCTAATTTATTCATTGTCATCCTTCAGATCAGTTAGATAAATTTGCTTGCTTTCACTGATAGGTCATATTATATTAAGGGATGTTATTTGATGACTTATTCTTTGAAAATATAGGATGCTTGAGCCGGGCGTGGTGGCTCACGCCTGTAATCCCAGCACTCGGGAGGCTGAGGCAGGAGGATCGGTGCGAGTTCGAGACCAGCTTGGGCTACAAAAGTGAGCTCAAGGCTAGCCTGAACTGCATAGCGAGACCCTGTCTCAAAAAGACAAAAAAAGAAACAAACAAAAAAAAAGAAAATATAGGATGCAAGTTTCTCATTCTACAGTCAAAATTCAGTTACAAATACAAAAGAATCAATCCAGCTAACCACTTGTCATTATATACTCTTCATTTCTTTAAATTTTGCAAAGCTTGAAGTACAACATCAGCGCAATATTCAATCAGAAAAAAAAAATCACCTTATCTGAGGTAGAAAATATGCTTTTGTTTTTCCCAGAGAATATAGAATAAACCTACTTGTATACTACCAGAATGTGCTATCAGGCTAACTATGATGCTAGATCTGGAGAAGTTCACAAAAATGAGGCTAGCTTTGGCCTGGGGACTATTAAAGGAACTGCCAAAACAGAAACATAAGTTCTTAATATGTGATAGAATATACTGAGCTGAAGTATTCTTTGATAAAACAAAATACAAAATATAATTATAGAGAAAAGATTCTATTCCTCCCAATTTTTTCTAAGATATCTTTGCTAATTGACAATGAAATTCAATGTGTCTATAATTTTTTAAAATTTTCAATAGATACTATAGTTCAATTTGATGAAGAATATATTTGAGTGCAATTTGATTTTGTAAAAAGAAGGGTATTTTTTGTGTGCTCTACGTACTTGTTTTGTGTTGGCACGTCATTGGGTCAACAGTTATTCCTCCTCTTATTTGAGTGTAGGGATACAGGCTTAGAAGCATGCTTTTTCATGAGCAGGTCTAAGTGATATCAAAATTTATTTACTCACTGTTCACCCAAAAATTTAAGCTAATTTGAAAAAAAAATTGTTTCAGTGGAGAGAAACATTATTGTGCAGTACTCCAAATGATGGCCAGAGTGGTGGCCAACTTTTCTTCAGTAATAAGGAGCCTGCAGTCATCTCCATAGTCTCTTAGGAGATACCTCAATAATTTCTACATTGATTGAAAGATAAAATTTTTCAGAAAAAAATTACAATCAGTATTTCCCATAAAAGATGCTCTTAGTATGAAACTAAATTAAGAAAGAAAAAATCTTCACATGTCTATGGCAATTCATTATTATTCATCATATGGCATATTAAACATATTCATGATTCTAATTGTATAGGTATTCTGAAGTATAAAACAAAGATTGCTAAGTGAAATAAGACTTTCTTTCAGATTCAGACCTCTGCCTTTAACGAAACTTTTGATTTGTATCCTATTAAAGGGTGACAAATTAGATAAATGTATCTTATGTATTAGATAGATATGATTAGTTAAAAGTATTATGTTATGTCAAAATGAAAATTTAAGTGTCACAAAATGTCATTAAGACTGTCATCTTGCAAGTTATAGGTGTTTTTAATTTCTAAATTTCTGTCTAAAATTACATAACTAAAAATACATAACTTTTAATGTTCTATAGGGATTGAAATATTATAATAGCCACTATTATTGCAAAATAACAGCTCTATTTTATGTCCAAAGTTATTTGATATTTAGACAGATAAGTGTTAAACATACTGCCTCTATTACAGCGCAATGATGTTAAGCTTCTTTTGTAGATGTTTAACAAGTGCAGTTCAGAGAACACAAAGATGTGCTAAGAGAATAGCCAGTATTTTGGCTTTAGTCCTCCAAGGTCAACAAGAACTCAGGACACAGGGGAACCTCTGCTGTGACATCTTATAACTCAGTTTAGCCCCTGATTTTCTGATCAAGGAAATTATGCAACTGCAGAGGAAAGTCATCAACAATGTATAGTGTGTCTAAGAAGTCACCTAGAGAGAAAATTTCTCTCAAGCTTTTCATGGAAGCAATTTGGTCATGCAGTAGCTGTGACTCATCCAGATGGCTGATGCTGATAGAAGCTCTAACGGGTGCTGCCCTGTCCCAAGGTAAATCCTGAGGAGATTTAACTGACCTTGTTAAATAGCAAAAATCCTAAAATTCTATTTATAGGAGTCTTGCTTTAACTTGGTTTTAATCATCTAGCAAAAAAGTCTAGCCACAAGATGTAAAAAAGAAATAATGTCATAATATGCTAGTTGTAAAATGTTCAGCTTCTGACAATTGCCAGCTGTACTGGCAATTCATTACTGTTATAGATTTTTGGGTTTTTAGGGTAAAATTTGTGTGTACAAGTACCAAAAATCTTTGGACTGATATCAAGAATGAAAAGTTCTGCTGATCATTCTCCAAACACAACAAACAAACAAAAACATAAGTAACTATATTATCATGTCTACACCCTGTGCTCTGTATAACTACTATGAGGACAACAATATGCAATGAATCAATTCTTACGAATGTACTATTAACATGTTTTGAAACTATCATATTGCTATTTCTTATTAAAAGTAATAAAAACAATAATAAAAATATAAATAAATAAATAAATGAAATAAAATTTGTATTAAGGTTTATTGAAATTGTTAATGTTTAGTTAATTGAGCAACCTTACATACCTATGACTATTAATCTAAACAGATTTGATGATGAAAATATGTAATGCAACCACTGTTAAATTTTTGCTCTTGTTCTGAAATTCTGTACTAAATAAACTCTTGCTTGTCACTGTTTTTCTATCTTTGTTTCTGCTATTTTTACTCTTTAAAATAAAATTTAAAAGTAAAATAAATAAATAAAATTTTTAAAAGCCACTAAAGCTGAAAATTGTTGAAATGCATGAGAGCAAGACTAGACCTCAGCGCCTAAAGCAGTCAAGCTACCTCAGTCCTGAGAAAGGCATCCAACCTGGTTAACGTCAGCTATTAGTCATTAGGCAAACTTGTGTCACATGATACTAACTTTGCAAAGATATTAATAAATACCCCTACTGTTGTCTGTGGGTGGGAGCTCATTTGCCAATTGGACTACAGGCTGAAAAACCTCTTGTGTTCTTGTCTATCTTTTCCTCATTCCTGCCACCATTTCTCCCCAGGGCACACTGAGAGACCAGTCAACTCTTACAGATATGGTCTACAGAACAGGGTGAAAAAAATGTGGAGGAATCCTTCACTTAAATGAAAGTAGGAAGATGTGTAAAATGTGGACAACTCTACAAATTTTTATATAAAATCACTTCCAAATCCAGCTGTAGAAGTGAAAGTGTGTTTCAGTATAAAAATGGAATGTCACATTTCCATGGCATCTTTACAGAGGCATAGTGAGCATCACTGAACAGATCCCTTGTTAAAGTTGCAGGTAAAGGGAAAGATTCCCCTGAGCTGGAGGCCAGCAGTAACTCCATGTGCTAATGAAATTTGTGCTCTACAATAACACTCTTCTCTGCTATCTCCTAATACCAGCAAGGTTTTTTTTTCTTTTTCATTTTTTAAATTTTTAATATCTATCTATCTATCTATCTATCTATCTATCTATCTATCTATCTATCTATCTATTTATCTCTATCATATATCTGTCTATCTATCTATCTATCTATCTGTCTGTCTATCTATCTATCTATCACAGGGTCTTGCTGTGCAGTTCAGGCTTATAGTGTTCTTCCTGTCTCAGTCTTCCCAGTGATGGAATTAAAAGTGTGCGCCACCATACCTAGTTTCAGGGCCATCACAGTATGCAGGCCTGGGGATAGTACTTGGGTCATTGTGCTTGCCAGGCAGGCACTTAGGCTGATAAGCTATCTCTTCAGCTCCAGAAGGTTTTCAAAGTACAGGTTAATTTGTTTCTTTTACTTTATATTTTGTATTTTTGTCATTATTTTGTATTTTTTACACTATGGAGGTGATTTTTATATTCATTGTGGAATGCATCATCAGAGATTCCACTATGTTAAGGAAATTTTCAATGGCATACAGGTGGGTTTTTTTGGGGAGAAGAGGTTGCAAAGCTTTGTTCCAAAACACATTTTAGGGCCAGCAAGATGGTTCAGTGGTCTAAAGCCTCTGTTTCGAAAAGCTTAGGCAAGTGTATTGCTGTGCCAGCTCCACTCCCAGGGTAGGCTGAACTATCCATAATAAAACACAAAACAAAAAAAAAGAAACAAAACACACTTTGCTCCCAAAGCAAAGTTTACTGTGTACCATAAGGCAAAATTGAACAAGGCAACAGTCTTAGCCCATGAGGTTTTCCATATGTATCATTCCATTTAGAAGTGTCTTTCATTTCTGATTTCCATTCCATGTGAACATCTCCCTAGCCCCAGTCAAATAATGAATGTTGACAGTCTCCACACAATATTTTGGCATTATTTTGAATGCTACTTGAGCTCTTTCTCTGTTGAAATTTTCCTAGTTCCTTAAATCTGCAGTCTAATTGGCCTGTGCAAATCTTTGAGGAGGACATAAGCAATTCCGTCATTCTTCCTTCTGAAAACGGCTGAACCTGGAGCCTGTCTTACATTCTGTGTGCCACTGTCCACTCGTTGTATACTTAAAGTCACCTCTTCTCCATGGGGCTCAGTATTGTTGTGGGATATTAAACTTTTTAAAGTAGCACAGTTCTGGATCAGTCTGTTTTACCTCTGGGAGAGGATTTTGCCATTGATATTCTGAAGAAAATATACTCACCTCTTATAATACATTACTAACCACCAAGTGGATCATGTCATTCTTTCTGGGTATTTCATAAAGATACTGTTTCTGGTAACTTTTACAGCAGAATCTGGGAAGTTATTGGGTTGCAACTACATGCTTTGAAGTCAGAATCTAACTTAAAACTCTGCTTTGGACAAGCTGTTTAATATCTAAAACACAATTTTATCATGTGTAGTGTGTGAGATAATATCTGTGAAAGTTTAGTGAAGAAATATATGTTGACTGCTTAGAATAACACCTCGAAAGCATAATATGCAATAAATATTTCATTTGCATCTGTGCTCACCCAAAGAAATACAGTTATTTAAAACACTGAAAGGACAAATAACATCAATTTTGCATGTAGCTCCTGAGTGGAAAATTTAATTGCTTAATTTGGTAACTATCATCCTTTATACTAAATCTATGTGCTATAAAATTCAGAATACAAACAGATTTTCAGAAGTCCAGAGGGATAATTTAATTTAAAAGTATTTTAGAGGAGAATGAGCAAAAACACAGACATCATTGAGAAAGAGTATACAATGGTAATATTAACTTATTTCAAAGATTTCTGGTTGGTTTTAGTCATTTGTGAAATGATGAGCAAATATATTTTAATGAATATGTAGAAATTACTGTAACACATGAGTTGCTCATTAAATTTTGTGTAGAGATTAGAAACTAGCATCTTAAAGAAGCAAAGAACAATAAACAAAGTTTAGGGTGGGTTGTAATCTGTTACTTAGGGATCTTAGAAGACTAGAATCTAAAAAAGGTGTAACAGCCTAATCCTGATTGATATCTCCACCCTTACTTAAGATGTTGGTGATCCCCTTTCCTCCCTGGAAATCTTCTATTGTGTGACCTAAATAAAAAGGAGATGCTGCTAGAGTTCTGGGATCACTTCCAGAGAGACAGACCTCAGTGAGTCCTCTGAGCTACCTTCATTGGGCCTTCTCATCGTTTCTTTCAGCACCGACACAGAACATTAGAACAGCCTAGGAATACCTATAATATAACAGAGAAAGAAATAAGAATCTTAAATAGTTACATAGTTATTTGTTAAAGAATTCTGGCCAGCGGTTCTTTTCTTTATGGAACATGATTTTGCAGAGTAGGAATTTTTTATTCAAACATTTCAATTTATGAGTAATTTCTTCTCAGAATTATGTAACTAGTAATTTATGGTTGACAATATAACCAATGTTTTCCATATTATGTTTTATTATTTTAGAAAGTAGCATTATTAAGATGAATAAGCATAATGAGTACTTTTGTAATCTAGACAATAAGCAAAAGTTGAAGGATATTTTTTTGCCATTTTTCTAGTATTATCCCTCCTCAACCACAAATAAGTAAGTATTTGGAATATAAATTGCCTCATATATACTAAATACTAAAATACAGGTGCAATTGTGCTTTTTGTGTTCTAAATAGTATATGATTATTTATGGAAAAGTAACATGACTCACTAGATGCATTTTAATACATCTAAATGAGGATTCTTTTGACAGAGAAATTGGTAGAGGAAGGGACAAATGGTACACAGGTACAGATGTATTGTTTAGAAAGCTGGCACGAACACCCATTTATAAATAAAATAGTTTGAAATATATTGCATGAATTTGTAAAACATATGGTAAGTTTCTAATCCTTTAAAGTTTGCTCCTTCATACATTCCAAGCTGTAACTCCTGTTGTCCCAGTACAT
This sequence comes from Myocastor coypus, assembly GCA_004027025.1. Lineage (NCBI taxonomy): Eukaryota > Metazoa > Chordata > Mammalia > Rodentia > Myocastoridae > Myocastor > Myocastor coypus. The sequence continues at coordinate 54,592 of PVJA010008450.1, forward strand.
ATGCATAGCTGTCTTTAGGTGGCTGTTACTCTAGGCTGTTCCACACATTTAGGCATTTTTGGTCCGTTTTCATCTCTACTTGGAAATATATAGCCTCATTTTTATGAACTGCCCTTTGTTTTATGTTTTACTCAGATTTATATGACTCCAGAACATGAATCAAATGTTCAGTTTATTACTAGGTTATTAACATCACATGTTAAGTATTTCTGGTCTTCAGATACTGTGGCAGTCACTGGAGTCCTGTGGGAATGGAAAAGGCAGTGAGATTCCCAAGTTTTATCTTTCTGTTATGAGTGAAGGGGCCATTAACAAGTAAACCATCGCTCAGCTACTTCGAATAGTCATAAATTCATTTGGGATGACACAGACACAAACTACTGAGATGAAGGAGCACAGTAATAGCCTTAAATAATTGGGAAAAGGCTCCAAACGAAAGCTTTTCAAGTGGCACTGCATTGACATAAAATTATTAGGTAGGACTGAAAAAAGAGCACAATTTAAAAAAAAGAGTGAAAAACCACAAAGCAAACATGTGCTCCGACAGGAAGGAGCGCTGAAACATTGCAAAGTGAAAACTACTTGGTATTTTTGTAAGTTTGAAAAGAATCTATGGTGGTTAAGTGGGAGGAAACATGATAAATTACTAGGTGAGCAATCTGAATAGTTGGAAGAAATGGCCTGAAGTTCTGTGGTTCACACTGTACCTTCGTGATAAGGAATGTTTTCTTGAGGGAGCAAATACGCAAAAACAGGAGAAAATGGATTCAGAGATGCATGTTGTCTAAAAAAAGATAATAACTACAAAATATATACTTTACGATAACCATCAGATTCAGTGAATATTTAAGAAATTCTCAATGCTTCTTAAAAGAAGAAAAGCATCAGCCTTTTAAAAATACATTCAAGGGGGCTGGGGAGATAGCTCCGTAGCATCATAAGTGCCTTCCTGGCAAGTGCAAGGTCATGAGTTTGAACCCCAGTCCCGCAAAAAAAAAAAAAAAAAAAAAAAAAAAAAATACATTCAATTAAATCTCCAGCTTCTAACTTTTGAAGTCAGGTGGAAAGAAACATTTTTAATCATCTTAAGCCAAGCCTGGGAATCAAAGCATACTTAGTTATAATGCAACTAGTGACACTGACCCTTTTCTCCCTTAAGAAAATTGTTTGATCCTTCAGCCTATATTTGATATTAGTAGAATGAAGAAAAAAGACATAATTTTATTAGTTTAAATGATACATAATATTGAATAAAATCTTAACACATCATATGTAATGGTTTGAATATTATTGAGAAGTTATAATATGGAATATCATTGAGAAGCACCTGATTTTCCAATGTGTACATGCATTTCCAAGATATAAACAAAAACTAAGTTTCATTAAAAAATACTGTTATATGAGGCAATAATTGAGACAAACCGATTTAAATATTTATATAAAAATCTTTCCCTTTCAAGGAAAAAAATGCATTGCTTGAAAATTTAAATAGTTTAATAAAATTATTTGGAAATATACACAGTAGCAGTCATGCTCTAAATTACTTTGGACTTATGTATTAATGAAAAACTCTACCTTCCATAGATATAAATATTTATAACAAAAATAAATGAAAGAGGGCTGGTGAAATAGCTCACCAGTCCAAGGCACCTGCTTAGGCAAGCTTAGGCAAGCCCAGGGACTGAAGTTAGATCCTGGACACCACATGCCACCCCAGCGCCTTCCCCAGAGTGGGCTGATTCATAGATAGATAGATACATAGATAAATAAGTACCAAGGAGAAAATCAAGTTTGCATCAAACTAAGGGACACTTAATGATTTTATTTTTCAAAAATTCTTGTGTATAATTCAATTTCTTCTATCAACCAGGAGACTAACACAAAGTTTCATGAGGTTTTCATATGAGCATCCAACAGGTATAAACTTTAAGTTGCTAATGATTACTACTAATTATTTCTAAAAATAGTAAAAAAGTTAGAAAGGAAAAAGAACTAGTCTCTCTTTCACACACACACACACACACACACACACACACGATTTAACCATTCACAGTAATGAGTAAGTGATCTTTCAGAATTTTCTAATCCCAAAATTGCTTTTCTTCTCTGAATCTTTAGCTTTATAACACCTGACTTGGCTGTCTTGCTACTTCAGAGTAAATTATAACATTACTTAGAAGATCAAATATTGTTTATCTTTCACTAGTAAGTGCTTCTGAATTTTTTTTTTTTGGTAATATTTTTCGTATCTCTAAAAAAGGACAAGTGCTGATGGATCTGGGAATACCTTTTTATTCAAATTGCATTTACCCCAAATTGGTATTTGCCAAAAAACGACATGCATCTAATGTGCTATGTTAGTAGAATGAGTAATGGTGAACCCTTCAATGACCTTATTAAAATATATCATTGTGCTCTAGATTAGGGCAATAAACAATTAGCATTAAAAACTTAGCTGGTATGGCTTCATTAAAGACAAACTATGTTTGGCTATAATCAAGTACAACTATGTCAAATACAGTTCAATATTCAAGAATAAATAGGTTGAACATGATAGTGCATACGTGTAATACCAGCACTCTGGAGGCTTAGGCAAGGATTTCCTGTCAATTTGAGGTGAAATTGGGATGAAAAAGAAAGAAAACAATAAAAGAAAGAAAGAAAGACTGAGAAAGAAGAAAGAGAAAGAAAAAATTAGCAGAAGAGTGAATACATAACAGGATATAATCTATTTATTAAGAATGAGTACCAATTTTCTTAGCACAAGTTTTTTTTTATATAAATAGTATAAGAATTTGCTCATGTATTATTCTGTAAAGAGAAATTTCAAGAGTGAATTTCAGCTATCACAACTTAGTCTCATGTAAGAAAATTTTAATATATCCCACTTGATATCCATTGAAGAGTATTAAGCATATCAAAGTACTCAGTTGGCTGAGTAAAGTAGTCACATATTTCTTATTTTATGTTCAATAATATTAATTGTTCCATCTCATCACTAAATTTATCTGGAAAATGGGTAGAACTTTCTGAGAATTGAGGTGTATCATTATATGTTCAAATGAGATGGATGCAAAATTGGAAGTCAAACAGGTGTGAGTTAACTACCAAGATGATATTGAAGCAGATATAGGTAGGTAGACAGATGATAGGTAGATAGATAGATATAGATATAGATATAGATATAGATATATATATAGATATAGATATAGATGGATATATTCTCATGTGCTTCATCTATAAGTGCCTATATTTCTACTTCATTTGCAAAGTATAATTACAGCAAAATGGAATTTTGTGCTTGTATTTATTTTATTTTAGTGTTTTAATTGTGCTGAACTTATTTTTCTCCTTTTTTTTTTTTTTTTTTTTTTTTTTTTTTTTTTTTTTTTTTTTTTTTTTTTTTTTTTTTTTTTTTTTTTTTTTTTTTTTTTTTTTTTTTTTTTTTTTTTTTTTTTTTGGTGAGCAACCAGTTATTCTTTTTGTTTATTTCCATTGTGTAAACTTCACTTTTCTCTGAGCACTTTAGTTTTATAGTACTCCACGTTTTAGCATTGAGTAGTTTATTTTTAATTTTTTTTAATTTTTTTGAGTAGTTTAAAATATTGGAGTCAAGTATAAATTTCTTTGTGTGGTTTTATTTGCAATCTCTTTTATTTGTTTTCACTAAGCTTTTTCTTTATCATATTTGGAAAGTTTTTTGTTGTTTGCACTTTGCTTATTTCCTAAATTTTCTTTCTTTTCTCTTATTTGAATTACATGTGAAGATTGAAATATTTAATAAATATTTAAATTTAAAACATATTATTACAATGACAGACATGTGAACATTATTCTGTCTCAAAAGATTGCTTTGATTCATATACACTTCTTGCATCACTCCTGTTTTTTTCTGAAGCAGTTCTGAAAAGACTATGTCCTGACTTTCTGTAACTGTGTGCTTTTGACTGGCTGGATGCCTTGAACCTGTCCAAAATTGAATTCTAGGGGATGGAGAGATAGCTCAGTAGAACAAATGCTTACCTGTCAATTGTGTGTTCCTGAGTTCAATCCCCAGTATGGCAAAAATGAATGAATGAATGAATAAATAAATAAATAAATAAATAAATAAATAAATAAATTGGATTCTAGGAGAGCATTGATGAGACTGAGACTGCCCAAGACAAATGATGATCTTATGCAGACCCAATTCCATGCACGTGTGATAAGCGTTTCTAGAGCCTTATTTAAAAGCAAATGGAGGTAATGATCTCCTGGACTCTGGTCAACCACAGTCGATCCACCAAAGTGGGACATGAATCCAAAAACAGGCCAGGCTGATCCTTTTCATCAGAGAAGTGCCTCCTTTAGATATTCGTGCTGAAGTCTCTTCCTATTTTCTCTACCTTCCTTGGACAGGTTCAGGGCATCCAGGAAGCCAAAAGCACACAGTTACCGAAAGTCAGGGCATAGACTTTTCAGAACTTCTTCAGAAAGTAACAGGAATGATGGAAAAAGTATTTTCCTGTACTGACATGGAACCCTACATTGACATGTTCTGAACTATTTGCTACAGAGCTGGGCATATAGCTCAGCAGTAGAGCATGTTTGAAATGATTTTTTGGGGCAAGTTGGTGAACCCCCTTCAGTGATGCAGATAGGAATTGAGATCTCTGTCTCCTCTTTGAGAGACATTCTTAAATCTCATTGAGAGTGTCTTAGTTACTTTTTTACTGTTTGCTGGGACAAAAACTCAACACCCAAAATGAAGGAAGGAAAGGTTTAGTTAATTCACAGTTACTGGAGGTTTTAGTACATACTTGGCTTGCTCCAAGGCAGAGAGGTACATGGCAGAGAGCAGCAGTTCATGGTGGTGGAACAGCAGCAATGGTGACAGAGGCAACGGAACAACCAGGGGAGCAGAGAAAAACAGCAAGCGTCTGTCTCTCTGTCTGTCTCTATATTCTATTTAGGCTTCCTACCTCAGCCTGTCAGCCTTAGGCCATAGCCATAATCTCAGAAGTTCTGAGACCCACAATTCCATCCGTAGTAAAATACATAATCCTAGTGGATCATGAGTCAAGTTTCAAACTCAAGAAATCTCTGCCCCATGATTACATGAGGCTTTGGGGGGACAATTAGACATAAATTATAACAGAGAGACAACAGCAAATTTTATGTAATTCCCTGAACTTCTCACTAACAGACATATCTCAGGTTTTGTTTTGCTACTCAATTGGGCTAAATCTTTGTGTAATAATATGATTATATATCATTGTGTTAGCACAATATAGTAATCAACACTTGGGGATATTCCATTGATTATATGAAAATGCTGTTTCTTGGTAATTAATATAGTTTTATAAAGAATATTTCCGTATTATTCAGCCACATATTAAACACTTCTAGAAAAGAAAAGCTGCCCAAGGCCAAAAAGTTCAACTCAGAATAAAAATGGAATCCAGTGTTCAAGAATTTGAAACTTCTCCTCGCAATGTAAAAGTCTCTTAATTATAGTGGTAATGATAAAGTGCTAAAAAATTAAAAATTCCACTTTTATTTGTATCATAGTAAAATGATTTGGATGCTCTATTTCTATGCACATCACATGTAGGATGAGGTGCCTTAGTATCAATGGGCAAAGCAAACAGATCAATACCCTAAGCAGTTTTTATAATTATCCATCACTATACAGTGCAGCTGAAGAAAAGTGTTCACTTATGATGGAATCATAAAAAGCAACTTTAATAATTCATGGAAAATTGAATGATTCTTCAGTACACTTTAAAAACCCTGGTTGGCTGACCAGATAGTTCAGCAGTCTAAAGAACCTGATTAGGCACAGCACAGGGGCTGGGGTTCTATACCTCGTGTGCTGTGCCAGCCCCACAGCCAGGGTGTGCTGAGTGGGCAGTTATGGCTGGGTGTATAGAGACCCTGTAGACCCTGTTACTCTAGTTATAAACATTACAATCTCATTTTGTGTCCATTATACATGTTTAGTGGAATCACAAAGGAAAGCAAACAAATAATAACACCAGCTTATCTTTCGTCTTCTATACTGCTTCTTCAAATGATTGTCCCACACTAATCCTCCATTTGTATGATGCCAAGTGGTGTCCAACAATTGAAGACATTTTGACACCAACTATCAAGAGGTGGCACAGATCACACAGGTTTAGGAAGCAGTCCTATAAGAATCTCCTAGTTCAGACTCCAGTTCCAAGGCCCATGACAACCACAATTTGTATTAGCTAGCTCTGAGCACAGGAGCTCCTAGAGTCCCTACCCAGATACAATGATTTCTACAACGACTCAAAGAAGAAGAAATACTTTATTTCTGTTTACTACTTATTATCGTGGCTATAATTCAACAACAGCTTAGTAGAAAAGGAATATAAGATAAGGAAAGGGAAAATAAAGTTTATAAGCTATGTCTTGACATGCTAACTTCCTAGCACTTCGATGTGTTCATCAATACAAAAGCTCTCTGAAATCCACATCATGAGTACACATTATTAGAGCTTGGTTTGCAGCTCTTTCTTGTGTCTCTGGAGATTGGTGGAGGCTTCTGGATGTGTCAGTCCCTACTTGTTGCTTCTCCTCACCAGCTTCAGTGTAAAGTCTTCCAAGAACCCTAACCCTAACTCTGCAATATCAATTCAGATGTAACGAAAAGTTCCTTATGACTAACAGATGCACTCTTGCTAGAAAATTTTTCAGGTTTTAGAAGCACTGGGTCAAATATTAAGTATATCTATATATCTATATATCTATATCTATATCTATATCTATATCTATATCTATATCTATGTCTATGTCTATGTCTATGTCTGTGTCTATGTCGATATTAATATCGATATCGATATAGATATAGATATAGATATAGATATAGATATATATCAAATGTTCAAAGGTACTTTAAACATTTCCTGCTTGTTTTTTTTTTTTTCAGTGTAACTGATCTTAACAGTGAACATCTTTTATATGGTGTCACATGCTAACTTACTCTTTCCAAACCCTCACTCAGCTTCTGACTATACTTTGATATTTCCACTTTATAAAACATGCACAAAAATGCTTTTAATATTGACATCTTTGCAGCATCACTTTTGAGTGTGTGATTTGATTGGTCTTGGGGTTATTTTGGTGCTGGGTATTGAACTCAGAACATCACAGTTGCCAGGCAGGTGCTGTGCTGCTAAGCTAAACCGTGGCAGCATCCAGTTTTATGTGACTTCATTTTCTTTAGAGCATAATCAACTTTCTGTTTATGTAGACAATGTTACCACTACGTCCTTCTAGCTGCGAGCCACTCAGAGGAAGTCAGATGCCACATTTCTGGGATCAATTATTGCTTTTCTGCCTCAGTTTATACTTGATTCATATTTTATTTCTTAGAACTTCATCTCTTGCTTCTTTGCCATAGTTTTCATTGTTGGCTAAAATCTTTTCCAATTTTCCATTATTATAAACTTCCAGTGATTCTACCATGAGAAGACAAGGAAGCAGCACAATGCATGGTTTGTTGCCTGTGCATAAACTGAAAAGTGAACACATAACGAACAATCTTCAATAGACTGGGAAAAAAGACATCGTGACTAGGTGTTTGTTATGGTTTATATCTAGTTGTCCCCCCAAAGCTTCATGTAGTCATTGGGCAGGGACTTCTAGAGTTCGAGACTTCATCCATGATCCCTGGGACTATGGGTTTCAGTACTGATGGGATTATGGGTCAAAGTACTTCTGGGATTATGGGTGTAGCCTAAGGCAGAGGCTAAGGCGGAGAGCCTGAATATAATATAAAGAGAGACAGAGAGACAGACTCGCGCTGTTGCTGTTGCTCTGCTGCCTTGATTGATTGGCTGTCTCTGCCGCCATTTTGTTGCTGCTCTGCTGCCATGAACTGGATTCTCTCTTCTCTGTTCCTCTCAGCCTTGGGCCAACTGAATATGGACTGAAACCTCCACAAACTGTGAGCTAAATAAACCTTTCCTTCCTTCATTTTGAGTGTCGTGTATTTGTCTCAGCAACGAGTGAAAAGTAACTAAGACAGTGTTGATGCATGTGTGTTTCAGGTGCTTTCCCGTTGCTGGGACACAATCTACACCACTCACACCTTAGAGGAGAGCAGGTCCGTTAGGCACACGATCCAGTCCATGGTGAGTCACATCCAAGGAGTATATATCTGGTAGATGTGAATAGCAGAAGAAAGCAGCTCATTTCTCGTTACGCACAAAGAGCTGTGGAGACGCGTTGTGGCAGAGAAAACACACCCTGCTGCTTCATGTCCAGTAACCCACCCTGAATGAGTGGCTGCCTCCTCAGAACCTTTACCTGCTAAACCCACCAATACATAATGCACTGATCTGTTTAATGCTTCCATCAACTTCTAAATGCATGAAACATTTGAGGATCATTTCAGGCTTAAATTATCCTATTTCTAGTCTACCCAAAACTCATGCCCATCACATTATATAAAATGCATATAATTCATCTGTGAAAATTGTTTATTTCAAAACAGTTTCAGTGTAATTACAACGCCTAAATCCAATGTCTGCTCTGAGGCTCATGGCAAACTTTTAGCTGTGCACCCTGTAAAAAACAAACAAACAAACAAACAAACCTAAAGAAATCTAACCACCGCTAATGTACACAGACACAGGTAGACCTTCCCATTCTACAACTGGAAATAATGGAATATAAACAACTGTAATGAGAGCAAGACCAAAACCCAATAAGAAAGCCTAAAATCTTGTAGCTTCACATATGACAGCTGAGTCCTGACAAGGTTAGATATGAGCTCAAAGCATGGGCAGCGGTGCTCCTCTACCCTGGCTGGTTTTGGTAGAAATGGGCTCTATTGGGAGTGACAGTGCTTGCTGCTATTGGCATTCGTCAACACATGTTTCACATTCCTGCCACCTCTAATTTTCTGGGATTTCAGCTTTGACTTTGCTGTGTACTGCAGGTACAGATTCCCCTTCAGAGTTCTACATACTGTTCTGCGAGGGACAGCATGAACGGATTCCAAAGCTTTCTTCTAAAATCTGAATGGAGGCTTCCATGAGCCCACGTTTTCCTTCTGCAGGTCTAACAAATCATAACTATTCAGATGATACCAGTTCTCTTTCCAGATCAAGCAGCACTTATAGCTGCAGAGGCTTCGAAGGGCTTGAATGGCTGAATATGGTGAAGCCAGTTCTGTGGGCAGTACCTCAGGCCCTCCAGACTGTTTCCATTCAGATGAAAGCATCCCATTTGTGCACTCCTAATTCTAGAGGAAAGTTAGGATCATGGCGTCTCCTGCATCTTCAAGTCTTCATGACAACTTCCTGAGAGTTCTGACGCCAAGTACCTAGCTCTATGTTAAGGACAAACTTTCCAGAAATTATGCTTTCTTTTGCATTATCTTTGCAGATACTTCCTTGTGATGAAACTGCAAACATTTTCTACTTGTTTATTTCTCATTTTCCCTGTAGGTGTGGCTAAAATTAGTCATTAGGACACTGATTTCAACCTCTATCCTCATAGTGTTAAGACTTGGCTAAAACTGAGAGAAGTTAACATAAGAGGATGTACCTGTCCTTTGATACAGACAGATCCCTTTCTTTTTAAAATGGAAAGTTAGAAATCACAATATTCACTTTTTTTTCCAATTTTTTATTGTTTAAATATAACAATAGTTATATTACATATTTTCATCATCAGATCAGTTTAGATTAATACATATAGGTATATAAGATTGATCAAACAATTAAACATTAACCTTTCTAAATCCACATTACTTTTTTTTTCTTTTCCCCCTTCTTTTCTTTGAAAGTTGACATATTGCATATTGTCCTCACAATCATTCTATAGAGTGCAGTGTATGGGCATGACCCACCTCCCTATTGATGTTGCATAGAAAAAAGAAAGAAAGAAA
>PVJA010008451.1:0-64336 GCA_004027025.1 Myocastor coypus
CGGCGGGTGCGCAGGCTCAGCTCCCAGCGGTGGGGTTTGGGCTGGGCTCAAGAATAGTCTTTTAAAGACTCCCTGAAATGTAGTCACCAAGGAAGGTAATGCCCAATGTCCAGACTCTGGGAAATACTGAACCTTTCCTCAATTGTCACCTGCGTCCAAGTCATAAAGATACGAGAAAATTAACAATTTTATTTTGAAAATGAATGTCGTGGGTCATACTCAGCTATGGAAAAGACGCTTCTTTTGTATTTGCAGTGTCTTCTCTTGTATTGCAGTGTCTGCTTGCAGCGGGCATCACATTCTTGTTAAAAAATTTCTTACTTGCAAAGTTGTTCTTCTCTCTTCTACATTTACAGAAAAGTTCCTTTGATTATAATGGGATTTTGCTTTTAATTAAATTTCCCCATTACTAGAAAGAAACACCCTACAGCTTCTGGTTCTAACTACATGTGTGACCCTCCAGCAGTTCATTACTTACCCAGACTTTCTGTTGGTAACTGATCACTGCTAAGTTTTGCCACAAGCCTGGAAGCAAATGAACATTGAAAAATTTTGAATGAGAAGTGATGAGGCATTTGGAAAAGATATTAAATTATTATTTAATAAAAAAAAATCAACAAGTCTCCACTGTTGTGGACTTAGCCCCTGCAGCACGCCCTAGTAACTGAGGTTAAGAATCAAAATCGAGTCACTCAAGCTGTTCCAGGTCAGGAACCTAAAGGTTAGTCTACATCTAGCCCAAAAAATGAGAATTAGGAGACAACTAGCAATTTTGCCAAACGAACCATATTACTCTCCATGATAATGAAGTTGCATCTTAATCTTCTCACAAGTATTCTAATGTAACCTGATGTTAACCAATCAATTATTTTTCTGTTATTCTGTCATTCTCTCTCTCTGTTGCATTAGGAAAGCAACTTGAAGATGACCAATTATTTTTAATTTCTGGTTTCTGCTTTTTTCAGCTCTTTCTGTCTATAAAACCAACCTCTTTTGTGCAGCTCATTGGAATCCTCATTCTGTTCTATAGAATGAAATGTTGAATCTAGCATAAAAAAAATACAGTCCATTAAAGTCTTTGTCGTTTGACACAAAAAAGCCTCACATCTATAAGACAGTGAAACTACTGGAGGAAATTGGCACTTGTACTAGAATTATAATCTCCTTAGTATTTCCTTTGGGAAAGGTCATATCCCTGTCTAGCTGGAGAGTATTAGGTTACTAAACTTTCTAGAAATCACGTAGGACACAAGACCAATGAGTTTGTGCTTAGTTCTGCAGCCAACCTTCAGTGGTTTCAAAATTGCCTGATCTGGCTGTGTTTAGGACTCATCCTTCTGCTTATGTCTTAGGATCCTTTCTCTCTAAATATTTAATAACCTTAGCTTTTAAAATGTATATTTTATTTTTAATTGACACAATAGTTGACACAATAAATATGGGATACAGTGTGACACTTTAATATATATATATACATATAAATAAATAAATATAATAAAAGCTAAAGGGGTGATCTTATACACACAAAATGTAACAATCAGATGAGAATAATTAATGTAGCCATCACCTCAGACATAATCATTTCTTTGTGTTGGAAACATTCAAAGTCTTTTCCTATTGGTGATGTTGAAGTGTACAATGAGTTGTTGTCAGTCAGTTACCCTGCTGTGCTGTAGAGCGTTAGAAGTCTGTCCCTCTTGTCCAGCATCACTTCTGTATTCATGAAGCACGCTCTGTTCCTTACCTGTCTATCCCCCCTTCCTAACCTTTGGTAATCATTATTCTATTCTCTGCTTTTATCAGATCAAGCTTTTACCTTCTACCTATAAGTGAGAAGAGGCAGCAATTACTGTAATTTAATGGAATTTTGAGGAATGATGTAAGTGTTTAATCTGCCATCTTAGCTGGGAAGCATGGGAAGGCTTTCAGGCCATCTCTCCCTGAAGAAAACCTATTTTGAAACTACAATGACAGCATTTAATTGTAACACTGAAAGTATCATGCCCTCATTTGTTATTACAGCCTTATTTTATAGATCAGGTAACTGGGACTCAGAAACTTGATTTGCAGGACTAAGAGAGTTAAGTGCAAATGGGAATACACCAAAATCCATTGTTTTGCATAACTAATGTATACTAACATAAAAACTGAGACTAAGTAAAAATGTACTTAAAAATGCAAAGCAGCCTCAGAGAGGGAACTCTGATATACTCTGTTCTATCTTTATATTACAAATAAAGCAAAGAGAAAATTTACATTCATATCAGTTAGGCAAAATTACAGTGGCTGCCTATAGAACAAGGGGTGGAAGAATGCAAAATGGCCTTGTTGTGTGCTGTAGGACTAGAAGATCCAGCCCAAGGTTGCAAGCTTTCATGTTACAAGGGGAAATCCTGAATATGTGAGGTCTAAAACAATTTCATTGTTACAATAATATTTTTATAAAAAGTAATATCGAAGCTGGGGTGATAGCTCCGTAGAATAAGCACTTGCCTGGCAAGCACAAGGGCCTGAGTTCAATCCCCAGTTCCAGAAAAAAAACAATGCAATACAACAGGGGAATAGACCGTTTTATTCATGTGCTTATATGGTAGTTTTAACGGTATCTTGGTTTCTAGATGTATGGTGTGGAGTTGTTTTGATACGACATTCCATATTTAGAAGTACAAATATATTGTAATGAAAATGAACATAAGGAAAATTGGCACCATAGAGTCTCTGTCAGTGCTCACATCTGAAAGCAGATGGAAACGCAATATTTAAAGTCATGTTTTCCAATTACGAATAAACATTTAAGAACAAGACAATTACAATTTGAAAATCCCAATAAAAACATTTTCAAGTGATTTAAATTACTCTTAAAATAAATATGGTTTTTGAAAAACTTGCGAAAAATATTTTCTTCAACATAAGAGATTTTGTCAGTTTGATATTCCAGTTACAGTCTCCATGAGAGGCAGAGCTTTCGTTGCTCTGCTAACTATATAAGCATCTTGTTGACACAAGCTCTTGTGTTCAGGGCTCCGGATACCACCAACACTAAGTGAATGTGTGGTCGACTGGCAGAGAAAATAGGAAAAAATGATGCAGAGAAGATATGTGAAAGCAATTTTTAGAACAAATTATTGATGGAAAATGAATGTATAGAGTTCCTAAGTAAAAATAAATGTTATAACTTAGTTATGTGAAAACTTTTCGTTTTATTGATTTCTGTGCTGATTGTATTGCTTACAATTAAACCGCCTATACTGGCCATACTCAGGGAGCTTCCCTGATCAGTGCTCAGTTTGTTTTATAATTTCTGCTATCATAACAAATATAGTACAATATTTATTTGCGTTATGCCTGTACAAAGGGGTGCCAGCATCCTCAGAGACTTCAGAGTGTTTAGAATTGTCTTAAACAAGAAAATGGTTTCTCTCTGTATAACTTCTAGCTATTTTGAAGTTTACTTAAGACTTTTTCCTGTTACCAGTAGGCAGATAGAGAGTGCTATTTTCTGTCTCCTTGAATAATGATTTTAAAAGTCTCACTTCGTATCAACTTATGTCCATCACAACTTTGTGAATACACACTGAAGAACTCCAACAGAGCTGGCACAGCACATGCTTAGCAAGGCTGCATCCTTGAGCTTCTGTCTGTGGGAAGATACTTAAAACAATCACTGCCTGTTGACTGGAGGCAGGTTTTCCTTCTGTGAGCTGACCTTCTCAGCGTGGGGTTTTCTTTGAAAAAAGAAGAGCTAACTCCACTGACAGTACTTCTTTGAAATTGTGTGTCATGTTTCCATGCTTCATGCCTATGTCCAGAAAAATGTTATTGCTTAATTGTGAGCTCAGCGATTCACTGTTTGGGGCCCTCTTACTTTCTACCCCTACTGTTCAGCCAGCTTTAGGTAGGTGTAGCCCAGCCTCAGCTGTAGTAACTCTTTTCTCTAGTCTCATGTGTACTATAGAAAGACCCAGGAGTTAACGGCCCCTTGAAGGCCACACTTGCCCAACTGGTCACAGAGCCCAGAGGATGAAAACCTCCCTTTTACCTCTCAGCTGTGATGTATAGTGGGGGAGGGGAAGTCTCTGTGGCCCTCAGAGGATTTCAGGAGGCTCCGTCTCCCATAGCAGTGATTGGCTCTCTAGCTCCCCTCTGTTACACAGAATTCTTTGGGCAAAAATCAAAAGGAGATACGTGCTTATGGAAGGAGATCTATTACTGAAGTGTTGGCTCATGGGACTGTAGACTCTGAGACATCTCATGATCTGCCATTTGCAAGCTAGAGGCCCAGAAAAGCAGGTGAAGTTCCAAGCCAGAAGACCTGAGAAGAGGGAAAGGGTGGGGCAACTGGCATAAATTTCAGTCTGAATCAGAAGGCCTGAGAACCCAGAGCCAGAAGTCTGAGTGCACAAGAACAGTTGAGAGTCCCAGATCAAAAAGAGAGAGCTAATCCCAAGAAGGTACTTTTTCTATTCAGACCCTCAAAGGATTGAATTAGATTCATGACAAGAGTCCTTTTCTCAGTGTGCCAATTGAAATGCTAATTTCTTCCAGAAACAACCTTGCAGATCCCCCCAGGGATGATGTCTCATCAGCTATGTGATAGCCTAGCCAGGCTATCACCTGAGACATAACATCAACCCTCACACTGATTTCTTCTCTCTTGGTGTTGCCACTCCCACTCTCCCCGTTCTGTTCTCTGGAATTGCTCCATGTAATAAAGAAAGCACCTCAAGAAAGCTCCTGACTTGGGAAAGCAGCAATGGCAGGGCTGGAACATCAGTTTGTTGAAGTTTCTTGAGACATCCTGCTAATTAAAAGGATTAACCACCAAACTAAAAAACCAGAAAACTTGTTCAACACTGTTTTTCAGTTTATAATTAGAGTGTTTAAAGCAGTTTATTGTTGCTGAGCACGAAATGTCAGCAAAGCTTCTTGGACCAGACTGGGCTCCTTGGGGTGGTGTCCTGCGCAGCAGGGTGTTTTGCACCACTGTCAGCTTCATGTGATCTTTAGTAATTTAGGAAAGAAGGCTCCACATGTTCAAGGTGCACTGAATCCTGCAAATTATGTGATAAATAGTGAGCTCAAGATAGACATAAATATTTCCTGTCTTCTTTGAGAAATTCTTTGCACATCTACAGCCCCTGCCATTGCAAAGACGTTGCACTAAACTCCCTTCCTGCCTGCCCTTATTCTATTCTAATGTTGCTGTTTTATCTTCTCCGACTTCTTGTATGTGTCTGTGTCGCTTTAATTTATATCACCTTGCCTACTTAAATTCAGGGGCATCATCAAGAAGTTCTTAACTTATATTTTATTTTTAAGAAATATTAGTATAACAGCAGAACTCTGCATCTTTATGTCTGGATGTCATGCTAAATGCACGTTCAAGGGGTGGATGCATCACTTTGTGGGAAAAACTGTGAGCTTGCCTCTCGTCAGCTGCCATCAGCCTTTTCTCCAGCCTTTTCTCATTCTTGCTCAGTCTGAGAAACATTATCCTTTTTTTCTTTTGAGGCATGATCAGGTCAGTGAATTAAAGGATATCAAACTGCAGGCTGCCGATTGTAGCCCTTTTTTACTGTCTCCTGAGTTGGCAGTGAATTCTTCCTCTGTCTCTGGGTCACCTATCCAGAAAACATCATACCCTGATTAGGCTTTCAGGCATGCTTTCTGCAAGTTAGGTAAACGAAGTAAAGGCGGCAGTTGTATCATTACCAGATCAAGAGGATGTGCTTTTGCTTAGGAATCAAATACATGAGAAACAAATGAACTATCTGAATTGAACTTTCAGTTTTGTAAAACCCGTTATAAGTATTTCAGTGATATTCTGTGTCCGAGTGTATTTCACCATAAAGAAGTACCGAAAGAGTTAAATGTTGAAAGAAAGAGATTCCAGAAGGTTTCTCGCTCATGCCTCATTCCATGACTAGGCTTTATTTTAGGTTTTATGTTTCTGGAGATCCGGCGATAACAGAATAGCATATTACCACTTAGGATTTATGTCCCATATCTTGGGCTAGCACCCGTGGAATTCCCATAACTAGCTTGAATCTTTATATTGCTCACAGAAGTTTTTATAGACTATGAAATTAAGGTTCAGAAAGCTTGAATATTTTGACTATCATTTCATCTGGAATTCATGAAACTTTTTAGTTAAGTATATACTAGCTTGATTATGCTGCTTTTTAGTTTCCCAGTTGAGCCAATTTGATCACTATAAAAGTCCTATTATGTGTTTTATGTACATTAAACATTGAAAAGTATAATCTATCTGCTTTATCCATAATGTGTTTTAATTTTGTTTGCTTATTTTGTGGTACTTGGGAACAAACCTTGCACATATTAAACAAGTGGTCTGCCACTGAGCAAAGCTTTCAACCTATATGAAAATCTTTTAGGACCAGTGAGATAGCTCAGTGCACTTCTTTGGCAAGTGTAGGGACCAGGTTTGATCCCCTGCCCCCATGCCATGCCAACCCTGTCCCCAATGGTATGCTGAGCTGGCAAATGAGTCCTGGTGTGGTGGCATAAGCCTGTAATCGCAGTGCTGAGGAGGCTGAAAGAAGTCTGAACTGTATGGTGAAACCCTGTACCAAATATATAAATGAAAATAAAATCTTTTTATGATAAAACATTTTACTGAAAAAGTATGATTATGAGTCAATTTCACAGTGACTGATACTTAAAGTAACCGACATATAGAACCTCATTCTTTGCATCTGTACTGAGATGCATTTTGGAAATACATGATGCATGATCTACTTCCTCACCAGCTCCATTTGCAGTTGGTACAGCGTTTGTGTAAAAGAGTCTCTGGTTTGAAGTTTTAAGTTGAAATTTGTCTCCTACTTAGAGCTGAATGATTCTCAAAACAATGAAGATATATTTCCTATATTTTGTATGCCCACTAGAACAATTTCAAATTCTGGTAGTCTTACAATTTTATACTAAGACCTATAAGACTGTCTGTTGAAACCGTAATGACTATGTTTTTTTTTTTTTTTTAAATTTTATTTCAGGAGTAAAACCAAAGGCAAAAACAAATAACAGAGAAAAAGACAGAAACAGGGTATCATGCAACAATGCATATGTTACAATTATTGTACACTCTGATTTACAATGGCTGTTATATTATCTATTTTCATCATCATGCCTGTTGCTCAGATTAACAGATACAGTTATGTATGATTAGAAATAGGATTGAATATTGTCACTTGCTTTCAAGAAACCTTAAATTTTTGTTCTCTCATCTCTCTTTTGTTTTTCTTTTTTATTTTTTTTGAAATTATTTTAAAGAGAGTATAATAATAGTTGATATGATGTTACACATGGTACACATTTAGAAGACCATGATGACAGATATTCAAGCATGCTTTTTTATTACACATTACTGTCCTTGATGTAGTTCCTCAGATCACAAATATCAACATACAGAGATAGTCAAGGTGAAAATTCTACACATTAACTGCTATTTTAAAACATTGGCAAATTATTAGTAAAATCATCTCAGCCTATATATACATATACATATACGTATACATATACATATACATATACATATTCATATACGTATATATATACCTGCATGTTTTTTCTCCTTTTTACCTATCTATTCTCTTTTCTCTCATCCTTGTTGTTTAATTGTTAAGTTCCATTTCTTTCCATTTTACTATATCTGCTATATTTTTCAGGTTTTATTTCTTCTTTCAGTTTCTTACACTAGGGAGACAATACAATATCTACACATGTGGGTCTTATTTATTTCACTTATGATATAACCTCTAGTTGTGTCCACTTATCAAATGGAGGCTTTGAGTTCGTTTTTCTTTATAGCTGAGTAATAATAGTCCATTGTATAAAAACACCACATCTTTTTAATCCATTCTTTAGGTGATGAGCATTTTGGTTGTTTCCAAGATTTGGTTATGATATATTGTGCTATTATAAACATGGGTGCACATATATCACAATGGTATGATATTTTCAGTACTTTTGAGAAAGTACCCAGAAGGGGAATAGCTAGAATGAATGGGACTCCCAGTCTCAGTGGTTGTACCAGTCTTCATGCCTACTAACAGTGGAAAAGGATTTCTTTTCCCCCACAGCCACTCTAGCATTTGTTATTAGTTGAATTCTTTAAGATAGCCATTCTGAACATAAGGATTAAACAATGAATATGAGAGAAAGGACAAAATAGGAAAAAAGAAAGGGGGAAAATCATCAAAGCATATATACAGGATGGTTGAGATGATTATACTAATAATTTCCATCAGTTTTTTTGAAAGTAGGAGTTAATATTTAGAATTTGCCTTTTGACCAACTTTGTATGGTGATATCTGCTATCTAAGCAACTACATTGGGGACAGCAATGTGTAATACAGAACTCATGGTTGAATGCCTCTCATCTTGTTCCTCTAAATGTGTACATTACTAATATCAATTATTATTATCTTCTCTTTAGAATAAATTTTTAAAAAGGTAGGACAGTACAAAAGATAAGAAAAAATTAAGATTTATTGAAAGCAAGAATTATTATTCAATTTTTTTTCCAATGTTTCCTAGCTATATATATTAATGTGAGCAACATATTTGACAATAAAATAGGCAATATAACAAGCATTGGTAATTTGGTATCCTTGATTTGAAAATCTGTAACATATGTATCATTTTGTTTCTGTCTTTGCATCTGCTATTTGTTTTTGCTTTTGTTTATACTCCTCCAAATAAAATCTCTCTCTATATATATTTGTATATTTGAGCCTCAGTTAATATGGTGCTTATATTACTGAAAGCTAAGGAAACTGCAGTGAAGAAATGTATAATGAATCTCTAGTACTCTAAGTAGGTAAGCTAATGATAACAAACTATGCCTGAATTCTTGGCAACCTATGACACTAAAGATTTATTTGTGGTCAGTGTTACATATTAACTATTGGTCTTTATTAGGGCTCTTCTCAATTTGACTTCTTCATTCTTTTATTCAAGATGAAAAATAATTGTGACTAAGGACATTGTTATGTGTGTGCACTTATAACCCCTTCCCAATTCACATGACGCAGTCCTAATCTCTCAGAATGTGAGCTTACACGGAAATAGAATTCATCATACATGTAATTAGGTAATGAACTCATTAAGACAAGATTTAATTGTCTAGGACAGTGGTTCTCAACCTTTCTAATGCTGTGACCCCGCAATACAGTTCCTCATGTTGCGGTGACCCCAAACCAAAAAATAATTTTGGTGGCTACTTCAAAACTGTAACTTTGCTATAGTTATGATTTGGAATGTAAGTACTTGATATGCATTATGTATTCTTTCGACCCCCATAGAGGTTGAGACCCACAGGTTGAGAATTGCTGGTCTAGGACTATTGTCTTTATTTTTTATTTTTTATTTATTTATTTATTTATTTATTTATTTATTTATTTTTGGTCTTTTTGAGACAGGGTCTCGCTATGCAGTTGAGACTGACCTTGAGCTCACTTCTGTAGCCCAGGCTGGTCTCGAACTCACACCAATCCTCCTGCCTCAGCCTCCCAAGTGCTGGGATTACAGGCGTGGGCCACCATGCCCGGCTTAGGACTATTGTCTTTAAATAAAATGAAATCTGGATGTGGAGACATATGCACATAGGGAAGATAATACAAAGAGACACTCAGGTATGATAGCTGTGACTGATAATCATCCCATGCCAACTTGACTGGACTAAGAAATGCCTAGCAGATTAATACAGCACAATTCTGTGGTATCTGTGCAGTGTTTCAAGGAGGACCACCATGTGTGGCAGCAAACTTGGAGGGGTACCAATGGGCTTGTAGGTGAGGGAAGCTGATACTTTTTTGAAGAGCTCCAGTCTACCTGACTGCCTGTACCCTTTCCTGCTGTTGCCTTTGGACACTGGTCTCCAGGTTTCTACTTCCCTCACCCTTTTCAACACAGACCCATAGCAGTGACTAGGCAGGGAGCTCCTAGACGTTGATCGTGGACTGGTGCTGCATCCAGGATTCTCTTGATTCCTTTGGGTGGCTTCCTTCTTTGTCTGGTCCTGTGACTCTCCAGTGGTCAGATGGCCACTGTGACTTCTCCCAGCTCTGATCCTGTAGACGTGCCTCATGAATACCCCTGCATATCTATCTATCTATCTATCTGTCTATCTATCTATCTATCTATCTATCTATCTATCTATCTATCTATCTATCATCTACTTATTTATTTGATACTGAGAATGGACCTCTTGACCTTGCAATTGCTAGATGGGAACTTTGCCACTGAGCTATATCTCTAGCCCCCCCCCCCGAATATCTATTTTTCTATCTATCTATCTATCTATCTATCTATCTATCTATCTATCTATCTATCATCTATCTGTATTTTCTATTAATTCTGTTTCTCTAGAGAGCGATAACCAATACAATCATCATGCATAGTCAAAAAAGAGGATTAAACACAATCTTCCCTCAGGACCTTAGAAGAAACCAATAGTGTGAACAACTTGATTTTGGATTTCCAACCTCCAGGATTGTGGGAAAGGATTTTCTGTTGCTTAATCCACCAGGCTTGTAGTGCTTTCTTATGGCTACTGCAGGACACTAATACAGGCACGTCAGTCTCAGGTCAGAGAAAGATTATGTATGTGGAAATATGTAGTGCTTTTTAGAGCTTCTGTGTAGGAATGCTTTGCACAATTTCTTCTCATAGTCTCTTGGCCAAATGAATGAGTAATCTGGTTGGAGCTGGAATATTGCAAACGCGCAGGTCTGCTGAGCGCTAGGCTCACAAGTAGGATGGAGCCTCTCTTGAGAAGCAAGAGGGACTTTCCCACAGTTTTCAGGGCTGTAATGGATAAAAAGCTGTTAGTGAGAAAAGACTATGACAGGTGCATGAATATTTGATGCAAAGGCGAACTGAGTCTTAAAGTTGTTTCATCCAAAATCAGTTTAATTCTTGATTAGAACCAAGTGATGAACATCTGATCTTGTTTTACTTCAGAGGAGAGGCAGATCCACCCCAACAGAACTCTGATTGTGTCTCTACTAGTTTTTCATATACAACATCCTGAGTTGAGGGTGGGGAGAAGAAAAATGTGGTTGTGATCAAGATAAATATAATTGTGATTGTTCATGTCTAGATGTGCCAGTAGGAGACTGTAGTGACAGGACCTGTAACAGTAACTGAAGTAAACTGAAGGCCACTAAAGCCTCATGTTGTCATAGGTGGGAGTCTTTCAGATGTGGCTGGATCTAGAGTGTATGACACTAGGATTGATTTGTGGTGCATTGCTAGAATTAAGGACATTAAGATTAAGGATGTGAGTACTACCTACTATAGATTAGAAATAAGGCATAGCTATGATCTTTCTCCACTTGTTTTGCTACCTTTTGCCTGCCATGAGCCATTTTTCTTCTGTCAGGACTGCCTTAGAGCCAGCCAATTATAGACTAGAGCCTCTACAAACTGTGAGCCAAATGAATTTTTCTCCCTTTAATTTTGGGTGTCGGGTATTTGTCTCAGCAATAAGAGAAAAGCAACTAAGACAATAATCCATCATGTATCAGGCTTGATGCTAGACAAAGAGCTTTGTTTCTGTAGCCTTTTAGGTAGAAGGCTTTAGACAAGTGTAGTATGCAGCATCTCATGGCCAACTGAGTCTGTGACCTAACCTGTAGTAGCAGACAGAAACATCAATATATCACCCATGTTTACATTCACAGGCAATGATAAAGAATCAATCTTTATGGAAAATGTCAGGCATTGAAAGCTCAGAGAGGACTTTTATGGGGTTGTAAAGGGGAAGTATAGAGGTACAGCACTTGGCTGTCTTTGATTGGTTCTTACAATATGCATCATAGTGACCAGCTATTTCTAGGAGGCTGTAATAACAGGAACTGTAACAGGAACTGAAATAAACTGGAGGTTCTATGAGCAGCTAAGAGATAAAATATCCTGGGTAGGGCGAGGAGGCATTTGTTGCTATAATCCCTCATTATAAACTGAGGCTTTCTGTGGCAGTAGCTCAGTGGCATGAATGCCTGTCTTGCAAGTGCAATGTCCTGAGTTCAGTAGGAAAAAAAATTGTGAGCTGAGGCTTATGTTGAATGTATAGTAGGACACTTGAATTCATAAAAATTGAAAGGATGACTCTGCTTCTACTTACATTTTTTTTGAGTGATAACAAAAAGAAAACTAAAATGCTTTGGAACCTTTCATTCCCATCAATATCTAATTTGTTCAATCAGTATATTTTCTGCAGGGAGGGTCTATGTGTCAAAAATTTGGGAATGAACATGGTAGACACTATTTAAGCCTGAATGGAGAGTGGAATATCATAGGCAGAACCATTGTCTAAGTAATGAAAATGACTGGCTGCTGAGGTAAAGTTGGGCAGAGATAAAATAAAATGGTGTTTCTGAGCCCGGAGCCATGGTGAGGGTGGGCTATGGACCGTAGAACACCACTCTATCAGCCCCATCATTTTAGGCTTATTGTGTCATGCTGATTGTAGCCCCTTCCTCTTCCTATGAAAATGATTTCATTTATGAAAACTCCTTTCTGCCTCCCATATCTAGTTATTTCTGCTGAAAAGTCCTCTTGGATAAAACGTGGCTTAAGAGTACAATGAGGACCGACAGCTTGGCTCTTGCTCCCCAAAACACCCGTGTTGCAGTGATTTTGGACATCGGAGGTTACGACTACAAGTGTTTCTCTCTTCTGTTTGGAATTGCAGTGTCAAGATATCTGTGCTCTCTTACCTGTCCCTTGCTCTTTCAAGAAGGCTGTGTGGTGTTGATAGTTTTTTTTTTTTTTTTTCTATTTGTCATTTTAGTATGTTTACTCCTCTAAACTTAACAATAATGACAATGACAATAAGCAACACAGTGTTCCCCAAGTACAGTCCTGTTCTGAAGACTCTTCATATATTAATTTACTTCATCCTCCCAATACCTCAGATAATGTTTCTTTACTATTTAGTGTAATATTATTGTTCATAATTATATTCTTATTTTGATCTATTCTGACCTTCAGGAACTCTCAGATTTTATTTAATATACACATGACCTATTTCCTTAGATCTTAACCTTTCTCCTGAGGAAATTTCTCTCTTCCTTCAGTTAAATCGATGCTTTTCTTGATTCATTTTCATGCTTCCACTGCTCCTGTTCTGAGAATAACACAGCAAAAATTTAAAATCCATTTACCATATCTCCTCCATTTCTCAGAACATTTGATTCTTATATGCAATATGGTCCAAGAAGAGAGCTAGGAAGTCATTTTTTTTCCCTTTGGTGGCTTTGCAGTATTTCACTGAGCTCAAGAAGGTAGCATGTGTCTCCATAATAAAAACCTCTTCCTTTCTATGAATTTATTAAGAAAAAGACATGTCACAATTTGATTGTGCAAAAAATTTAAGCTCTTCTGGGCTGGCCAGATAACTCAGTGGACTAAAATACCCGCTTAGACAGATGCAGTGAGCGGAGTTTGATCCCGGATGTGCTGTGTAGGTCATGCCCCCAGGGTTTGCTGAGATGGCCAATGAGACTGGGCACGGTGGTGCATACCTGTAATTCCAGCACTTGGGAGGCTGAAAACAGGAGAATCACTACAAGTTTAGATCTGTGTAGTGAGACCCTATAGATCCTATACTAAATACATGATAATTGTTTTTTAAAAATTAGTCATTCCAGAAAAGATTATGTAACAAATCCAGAGCACATTACAGACAATATTAGGGACAGACTTCTCAAAGCTCTTGAGCAATTCCTTGCATCCAAGCTTAGCAACTCCATTATTTTCTCTCTCATGGCTGAAATTTAGAAAGTCATAAAAAAATATTTGGGTAAATCTAGTCTACTACCTATCTAATCCTTACATTAACTGCCACATCCTATTTTGCTATAGTTCCTATAAAATAGTTTTAAGATTTATTCTGTTCTTTTACTTATACTTTGAATTTCTCATGTAAGAGAAACTACATGTGTTTAAACATGTATGTCTGATTGATTTCAACAAAAGATATAAATAGGAGAGGGAGAGATGGTATTTGCAATTGGGAAGGAGACTGAGGGATAAGTAGGAGAAAATAGGTGTGGGGATGCGTTATGTGCCTGTGCCAACCCCCACGATGGATGGATCATTGTGACGGAAACATATGCTAAGATTTTTTTTTCAAAACAGTTGAAACTAGTGAGCAAAACACAGCAAACAAGAAAAGCCCAAGTGAAAGCAGCAGATAATTTATATCCCTTCAAATATGACACAGAACCTGACGTAGGAACGTTGCTCTTCATAAGGAAATCCTTTGCTTCCTACTGCCTCTTGGCATTTCTGTATCTTCTAAGGCTCTCTGAGCTCTCTACTTGTGTTTGTTTGCCAGCTCTGATGCTTGTGTAGCTTTGTTGTTAGACAACAACTATATGCACACTAAATCCTGCATCTCTGTTAGTAATTGACAGTCTGGCAAATTAGTATGCTGAGGCCAAGGCATCCCATATTTTTGTCTAAGGCCTGAATGAGTTTTCTTAAACACAGTACATGTGTACAGAACAGTTACTTATCTGTGAACACAATCACCAGAATACCCAGAGCTATGCAGCTTTTTTTTTTTTTTTTTGTCTTTTTGAGACAGGGTCTCACTATGCAGTTCAGGCTGGCCTTGAGCTCACTTTTGTAGTCGCGGCTGGTCTCGAACTCTCACCAATCCTCCTGCCTCAGCCTCCCGAGTGCTGGGATTACAGGCGTGTGCCACCACGCCCGGCTAGCTATGCAGCTTTAATTCTTTCACCTCTGCTCCAATGTCCCAGTATTTTTTTATTTTGTCTGCCAAACTCAATTTTTGTTTCTTTTTTCAAGTTTCAAACAGATTTTGAAGCTTACAGAAGCCAATGAATAACACCCTTGCTTTCTCTACCTGACAGACAAACCAATTAGAAGAGACAAAGTGGCAGATAAAGAGCAAATTATTCCTATTACTAAGGAAGAGCTTTGGGTGGTCTCAGTGAATGACAACAGAGCCTTTTCAACCTTTAACCCTAGAATTAGGTAGACTTGGGTACCAGATTGTTGGCAGCCTTGGAAAACCCAAGAATTAGCTAGTGGAGCTACTGTAAAAGGAAGAGTGGATGAGACCAATGTCTTTATCTATAAAGAAAAACCATGGTTACTGGAGCGAGACGCTCTGCTTGCCCATCTCTACCCTAAACTCACCAGTCATTGATTCCTCATCCCTAGCAGTAGAAGGCCTGGGGGTGAGTAAGCCTAGACAGAATGGGTAGGCAGAGGAATCGTGTCCACATAGAGGGAGCCAGTAAGATGGGGGAAGGTGTATTTCTCCACTTACAGTTCAACTAGGAAAACACTGACAGTGGTGTGGCTCCATAGAAGATTAGGCAAAGAATAATAGAAAACTGTTTTTATGGAAAATTAGGCAAAAGACTTAAACAATTAGAAGTAATCCAAAGTGTGAATAAGTAGTAGAAAAAATATTCACTTCTATATAATCAAATAACTCTTTAATAGAGTAGCAAAAAATACATATAAAACTTTAAGAAAAGGTTTAAATTGAGATACTGAATTTGCTTTGATGTAAATACTAGTTCTAGGAATATAGCCAAATTAAATGTAACATGGATGAATATCTAAACACAGAGCATTTTTGTATTATGATTTATAGTAGCCAACTATAACAGTAATATTAATATTCAAAATTGTGTTAGTGAATTGTGTGTTAGTGAATTAATTGGAATATGTGATATTGTTTAGCTGTTAATATTAAGCTTAAATAAAATTTTATGACTTACAGAAATACTAATGATTACTACTTACATATACCATCAAGATGTAAATTTAATCAACTATGCATCCATATGTAGCAAGACTACTTGGAAGAAATATAACACATAATTTTAGTTTTTGCCTTATGTTTTATGTACTTTATAATTTTCTGCAGTACCTATTATTCTTCTACAATTAGAAAAACACAAGCATTTTAAAGTCTCATGAATTTTAACACAGGTTTCCCTATAGTCATTAATCTCACTCTGGAAAGGCACAGCCAGGAAGAGTGGGAGGTCTGAGGGGGATCAGCAGTCAGGAGAGCCTCAGAGCTGAACCAGCTGAACCAAAATGAAACGAAGGATGGATGCTGAGTACTAAAGGGTACCATTTGGCCATTAGCATCATTATAGACCAAGTAACGTTCAGCTACTCTTACTGCATCCCACACGAAGCCTTAGAGCCTTGTACGAATTAACTCATCTCCTCGATTCTACAGGGCAAGTGTTATGGCTTATGTCTAGTTGACCCCCAAACCTCATGCAATCATCGGGCAGGGACTTCTAGAGTTTGAGTCTTGATTCACGATTCCTGGGATTATGTGTTTTAGTACTGATGGGATTATGGGTGTGGCCTAAGGCAGATATGATGAGGTGCCTAACGTGGATAGGCTGAGGCAGAGAGCCTGAATGTAATATAAAGAGAAACAGAGAGACAGACTTAAGCTGTTGCTCTGCTGCTGTGGTTGGTTGGTTGCGTCTGTCATCATACTGTTGCTATTCTGTCACCACGAACTGCTGCCCTCTGCTATGTGCCTGTCTGCCTTGGATCCAGCTGAGTGTGGGCTGAAACCTCCAGTAACTGTGAGCTAAATAAACCTTTCTTTCATTTTGGCTGTTGGGTATTTGTCCCACCAACAAGAGAAAAATAACTAAGACAAAAAGTACAACTTGTTTTCATTTGATGGTAGTTAGAACTAGCAAGGTAGTTAATCTGCCATCCTGATAGATACTACGTCCCCAGGGTGTGATTCAAAAATCTGCACCTCTAATTCTGATGCTGCACGGGCTCTGTGCTGGAGTATGTACCCCCATGTAATTGTTTAGGAAGGAAATTTTAATACGGTGGGTGCTCTTGCAGAGACGTTGAATAGATGATTCCTTTATCTTTCTATTAATTGCTTGATCCTCAGAAATTTAATGAGTCAAACCCTGGATATTTAAATCCAAATTTTATTTTCGTCCTTTTTGATTTTATAGAGTACTACGATAACAGTATGCTTTCTTGATATCCTAAGCATGAAGTTTTTTTTTTTTTTTTTTCATAAGGAAGAGAGTGACTCTATGTGGCCAGCCTGCCTTTGTGCCCTGTGTAGCATTTTTCTACAAATACTGATATATATATATATATATATATATATATATATATATATATATTCACATATATATATATATATATATATATTTTTTTTTTGTTGTTGTTGTTGTTGTTGTTGTCTTTTTTGAGACAGGGTCTCACTGTGCAGTTCAGGCTGGCCTTGAGCTCACTTTTGTAGCCCAGGCTGGTCTCGAACTAACACCGATCCTCTGCCTCAGCCTCCCAAGTGCTGGGATTACAGGTGTGCACAACCACACCCAGCGTCAAATACTGATATTTTGATTCACTGTGAACCACTTGCATTTTATTTTGAAGGGGATGGGGGAAAATAACGATGTAATCTAATTAAAAAGCAAATTGCATTATTGTAAATAGCATCATTTAGTTAGATTGTGAATATTACTTAGAAAGAATTGGATGCAAGGAAAACAACTTCCAAAACTGAAAGAGCCTATGCCTCTAACAATGTCAAAACTTAAAAATTGGCCACATCGTTTATAAAAGATACAATAAAAGTGTAATCCTTTCAATATACTGAGCCTTTGTATATCCTTTACTAGAGATACTTAGTTACGCAATCAAATGCAGCCTAAAAATAAAGAAAGGTTTTCTAAAAGTTTTGTCCTAATAGGAATCAGCTTGGGGAAACCCTAAAAGCACTGTCAATACAAATGAGTTGAAGATAATTTGAAAAGCAGAACAAATCATAGCCTGTTACCCTCTCTAATTAAAGCACATTAGTGTTTAGGCAGAAATGATGCTACACAAGGCTGGGGAACACGTTCTATTTAAGTAGCTTGCTGATGGGAAAGGAAAATCAGATTGTATGAAATTTCACTGAGGAAGACAAGGTGTTTAAAGTCTTTCTTACAACTCGTAGTGTTTTCTCACAGCACTTCATATTAAAAAACAAAAAACAAAAAACAAAAAACAAACTATTTTGCATTACTGAAAGTTCTTGGGCTTACAGTGCTTTCAGTGCAATCCGTGCACCAGCGCACGAACCCTTGGGCTCCCCGTGTCCTCTTGCACGTCCTCTTCAGTGCTGCCATTTCTCATGTACTCAAACAAAGCACATAATTTCCACTTGATGGTTTTATTTATTTATTTTTAGTTAGCAAATTCTTATGTCAAAGGTACCAGCTTAGGCAACGTATCAGTGGGAATCAGGAAGGGTGCGGCAGTAAAATGGGTAGGTGAGTGATTAGAAATCAGGTGGACATAAGC
The DNA here is from genome assembly GCA_004027025.1 of Myocastor coypus. Classification (NCBI taxonomy): domain Eukaryota; kingdom Metazoa; phylum Chordata; class Mammalia; order Rodentia; family Myocastoridae; genus Myocastor; species Myocastor coypus. Next base: position 18,370 of record PVJA010008451.1, read on the forward strand.
TCGCTCGAGCAGACCCAGAGAGATGGGGAGATCAAGGAGCCTCGGATTCTCTGGCCAGTGCCTCTCCCTAGTACCAGACTCCCTCAGAACACAGACTTTAAGAAAATTTGAAAAAAATTTCGCTCCTTGAAGGAATAGAAGAAAAAATAAGTAAAGTGAAATGAGGGAAATTGAAGTTTGTGCTTCTATGGTATGTAAGCTTTGAAGTAAATGAAAAATGGGCAGAAAGTGGCTTTTGCACGCGCGCGCGCGCACACACACACACACACACACACACAAGTATAATGTTAGCGCTCTAGGAAGTATCTTCTAAGTAATGTAAGCAAGAACAGTCTGTCTGGGAAGGTGACAGCTCAGCTAAAATTTGAAAAATGTATTGAAATACATCATAAAAGTCTTTAGAAAAGCTTGCTAGGCAGAAATTGCACCATGGGAAACCTTGTGGCGGAAGAGAGCTCATTGGAGATCTGCGAGGTGTGTGTGTGTGTGTGTGTGTGTGTGTGTGTGTGTTAAAAATAATGGGAGGTGTGAAGTAAAGAGGAATTTCTTTTCCAGACTACTTTACCTGCCTACAGCACTGTGGGGCAAGATTACTTAACTGGACCCCTGACTCAACTTCAGTCAGTAAGACTGCCCATCTCTCTTGGAAATGCCAACAGCTGGCACAGCCAAGGGCTGTGGGGACGCTGAATGGCACTGTGGTACTGCATGAGCCAATGTTGGCATTAGGGGGCGGCAGAGACACGTGGAAGACAAAGTCATGGCGGAGCTGGAACAAGCATTTTCAAGAAAAGACACAGAGGAAGATAAAGGAGTGGATGCTCCAAGAGAAGCAGCCAGGAAAGCACCCTGGCTTCAAGGCTAGATGGTTAGGGAAAGCTGCCTCTTAAGTTCCCAGTGTCTATGTGGTTCGAGTCCAACTCCCATGTTAGTCGGTGATTAATGCCCCTTATGGCTGCAGGTGGTAGTGTCAGTCACAGTGTCTCTCTGGCCCTTGGTCCAGTGATGGGTGTGTAGTTCAGGGAGTCTTTCTCATGTGCTATAAGAACACTAACAAGGGGCCCTCGAGATAGCTCAGTGGACTAAGCATGTGCTTGAGCAAGCTCAGGGGTCAGAGTTCAATCCCCGGCACCAGATGCTACTCTGGCCCCAGCCCTGGGCCTGCTGAGCCATCAACAGAGTCTGGGAGTGGTGGCACAGGCCTGTAATCCCAGCACTAGGGAGGCAGAAATGAGGACTGTTACCAGTCTGGGCTGTGTAGTGAGACCCTACACGCACGTGCGCACGCGTGCGCACACACACACACACACACACACCCTAAGAAAAGAACACTAACAAAAACAGTCTCTCTTCTTTTACGGCTACCAGTTGCAGGTCATCAACGGTGCTCTCTGCTGATGTGTGGAGAACTTGCTCAGAGTGTAAGTCCAACACAGGCAGAAGCACAGACCAGCAAACCCGAGAGTTGGAGAGACAGAGAGATCTATGTGTACTGTGTTGTAATGTAGCCTGAGCTATTTTGAGAGAACCTCCAGTCTTTTCAAATATTTGTATAGTCATTTAATTCAGGGTTTTTTTTTACACAGACAAGAAAATCAAGGATCTGAATGGCTATGTCTCTTCTTTATGACTATGCAGCATTATAATTGTGGTTTTGTAACCAGAAGCTCAGAAATTTTCTTTATAGACCTGGACCTGAACATGGTGTTTTAAAAGAATTTGTAACAGATTAAGTACCACAAAGATCCTAGTAATCTATTTATTTTTTTTTGTTTTTATTTTTGTTTGTGTGTATTTAGTACAAAGTCCTCAGGGTCTACAAGGTCTCCCTACGTAGTAGATCGGACTCGTAGTGATCCTCCTGTTTCCAGCCTCCCAAGTGCTGGGATTACAGGCACGCACCACCCTGTCCCTTCTCAATTGCTGTCTCAGCGGGAGGTGAGGCCTGCACAGCATACCGGGAATCCTAGCAATTTATAAGAACATAGCAGATTGGGGCTCGCAGGATGGCTCAGTGGTCTAAAGCGTCTGCTTAGGAACGCTTGGGCAGCTGCAGGGACTGCGGTTCGATCCCTGGCACCACATGCTGCGCCAGCCCTGCCCTCAGGGCAGGTTGAGCTGGCCACAAAAACAAATAAATAAACAAACAAACAAAAGTTCTGAAACAAGAAAAAAAAAGAGAACATAGCAGATAATTACTTACAATTACATAGTTAGTGAATTTATGAGGATCAAATTCATGAGAGTTAACTAAATGCAAATCAAAATAGAGGCATAATGCCACATCTACTAATTAGATTTTCCTTGAAATTAGTAATATCAGTCTACTGAAAGTCCTAAGTTTAAAGTTTACTGTTCGAGGAGACCTTGGCTAAATTTCATTTTCAAAATTTGAAGCCTAAAAGAAAAAGAAAAAAAAAAAAAAAAAAAACTTGGAGCCTTCTTCATGAAATAAATTTAGTTTCTCTCTTTGTTGGGAAAAGAAAGCAAACTTTTAGAATTATTTCTATGTAACTTACAGAGGAATTTCAATGCATGTTTCTCAGAAATAGAAATTTTGCATCTCTGTAAAAAACAAGCACTAAAACTTTGAAAGGCCTGCAAGTTTCCCTTGAGGAAGCTCTGCTCAAAGTGTTTGCAGGTTTGTAGTTTAATGATGCCTCAAGTGACGTGGTAGCTTTGCAATCAATTACATTTCCAAAGATAATTTTTCAGATTAAAAAATCCTAGACACTGTGAAAGAAACAATTTTGGGATCCACTCACGTTGCACATTAAAAAAAAGAATTTTCAAGACAAGACAGCTTAAATTACAGGCATACACCACCTGGCTTTGGGGCTGGCAGAGTGTGCCAGGGGTTCTAGATCCCACACAGCATGCATCAAACTTGGGCACTTGTCCTTGCCAGGCAGGAGGTTAGAGCTATCTCTCCAGCCCTAAAAATATTTTTGAAATATGTTCATTCAACAAAATATTTATGATGTTCCTATCATGTGCATGGTATGCTGCCAGATATTATAACATCACTGGAAAAAAAAATAAGAGCAAAATACTCTTCATCTAAAATATGATGGTGTTATGGTTTGTGTCTAGTTGTCCCTGCAAGCCTCATGCAATCATGGGGTAGGGATTTCTAGAATTTGAGACTGACTCATGGTCCACTGCGATTATGGGTTTTTGTGCTGCTGGGATTAGGGGTGTGAGTGTTATAGTCAGCCTGAGGCTGAGAGGCTGAGTGTAATGTAAGAGAGACAGAGAGACAGATTCTCTCTCTCTGTTGCCTCTGCTGCAATTTTTTTCTGCTGCCACGAACTGCTGCTCTCGGCCATGTGCCACATGCCTTGGAGCCAGCCAAGTATGGACTGAAACCTCCAGTAACTGTGAACTAAATAAACCTTTCCTTCACTCATGCTGGGTGTCAGATATTTGTCCCAGTAATGAAAGAAGAGTGACTGAGACAAGTGGGTTAGAGAAATTCACGCAGAGGCCAATGGTAATTATCCAGGCCAAAAGCCATAAGGAAAGAACCTTTCAAGAGCTATGGTGTACTGTGGGGTAGCAAGCACAATGCTGTTGTTACACCGTAGGTAAGGAATCTGAGTGTTAGGAATGGTATATTAGTTATGGACCCCAGAGAAATAGAACAAATGCGATGCAATATGAATTTTTATATCATATGTTCTGTCAGTGTTCTTGGAGGATTGGCCTTGGGACAACCAAAAGTAACCAAAATCTTGAATATACAAATCATACAAAGATGGCATAATAGGGCCAGGGAGACAGCTCAATAGAATAAGCACATGCCTGGCAAGTGCAATTTCCTGAGTTCAGTCCAATACTGAAAAAAAAAAAAAAAAAAGCCCACCATCATAGACTGAGCATGGTGGCATGCACTGCTGTAATCCCAGTGCTTGGAAGGCTGAAAACAGAAGAATCACTACACGTCTGATCTGTGTAGTGAGACCTTATAGACACTGTATTAAGTAGATAAATAAGTAAATACGAAAAATTGAAAAAATACGGCACAATATTTGCATATTTCAGGAGTGTGACACCTGCACGTATGTTCCCATATGCTTTAAATGGAATCTAGATTTTTTTCTAATGTCTGAGTACAGTTCAAATATGATGAAAACAATTGTTCTTTTTTATTGTTTACAACATAGTGAAAAGAAAAAATTGTACATTTGCAGAACACACAGTATTTTTCTGAATATTTTCTATCCATGATTGGTTGAATCCGTGTATGAGGAGTCTGTGGATATGGAGATGTAACATATAGACCCGCACACATCTTTATTTAAAAGAGCTGATTCATGTGAGTCACATTGGACCAAGGGCCACTGAAAGATCTCATTTAACTTAAATTACCTTTTTTTTTTTTTTTTTTTTTTTTGTCTTTTTGAGACAGGGTCTCGCTGTACAGTTCAGGTTGGCCTTGAGCTCAGTTTTGTAGCCCAGGCTGGTCTTGAACTCTCACAGATCCTCCCGCCTCAGCCTCCCGAGTGCTGGGATTACAGGCGTGCGCCACCACGCCCGGCTTAAATTACCTTTTTAAGCACCTCCAAATATAATCTCTTACTGAGTTACTGAGCATTAGGACTTCAACATGTGAATTTTTGTTTGTGTCTGAGTTCATGAGAATTCACAAGTCTAGGCCATAGCCGGTGTCTATGCCTTTATAAGGAGTATTTATAAGGAAAGAAGTATCTTTAACAACCACACACATATTCATGAATTGCTGTCCAATTTACTCATAGACTTACTACAGTTATGGAAGGCTAAGTTAATAAAGGACATTTCAAGGAGGCTGGGTTTAATCCTGACAGAGCCATTCTGATGTATGACTGGCTACTTAGAGCACATTCAAAGTATTCTTATAACATGCATGCATGGGCATGAAAATATCAAGAAGAACACACCCTGACATATTAATAGTGACTATTTCAGAACTGAAATCGTAAATCTTTTTTGTGCTGTTTGTTTAAACTATCATTATAATAATATATATTTATTTATAGTTAGATCATAAAAATCTCAATAGCATAGTTGATGGATTTTAGCCAAAATATTTTATTTATTTATTTAAAAATTATTTATTTCATCAAGGGTCTTGTTATGCAGTTCAGACCCATAGTGATTCTCCTGTGTCATCCTCCTCAGGGATTACAGACATGCACCACTACTGTCAGTTTGGGGCTGGTACAGCATATCAGAGGTTCTAGAGCTGGCCAGGTATGTGGTACTAGTGATCAAACTTGGGTCCTTGTCCTTACCAGGCAGTAGCATAGACGACCAAGTCATCTTTCAGCCCTAAAAATATTGTTAAAGTGTATTTACTCAACAAAATATTTATGATGGGGACCGAGAGATACCTCAGTGGACTAGGTGCAGGAACTAATGTTCACTCCCTGGTACTACATGCCACAGTGGCCTCACCCTGGGGCACACTGAGCCGGTGACTGAGTCTGGGCATGATGGTGCATGCCTGTAATCCCAGGGATGGGGAGGCTAAAAACAGGAGGATCACTACAAATCTGAGCTGTGTAATGAGAGCCTGTCCTGAATACATAAAAAACATGGGGAAAAAATGTTGTTCCTATCATGTGTGTATGGTATGCTGTCAGGTATTATGACATCACAGGAAAAAAAATAAGAGTAAAATATCCTTCATCTAGAGCCTGGTAGGACAGTCAGATATTCATGCAGAGGCCAACTGTAATTATCCAGGCTGAGAGCCACCAGGGCACAGCAAAAAGGGATTTAAGGAGAGGTTGTAGAGGAGGTGGTGACACAGATCTTGAGATAGTTCACCATATGCAGAAGTGAAATGAAAATTAGTCTGAGGGCTAGAACAGTGGAAGCTTGAAAGGATATTTATTTCCTAAGTCCCATTGGTCTAGAATGAATACCTCAAAAGACTTGGAGCAGAATACTTATGGATGAGTGAAAAAGCACGTCGGAAGTCACACATCTTGGAAGGCAGAATGAAGAAGCAGCACCATCCAGGGGAAAACTATAAAGCTGTAAACTCAAAGAGTTGGCCTCGGGATTGAACTCTGAAAAGAGCCAGAACTGGGTGCACTTCTGTGAACAGAATTTAATACTTGGAAGTCTACACCCATGCACGTGGTGGCATAGGATTCATACTATACTCACCTTTAAATGCTTCACAGCAGATGACATCTTGAGAAAACAGAAAAGAATAACACTGAAAGCAACTTTAAGACCATTTTTCTGTATGCTGTTTCTTTAAAATTTCTAAACCTCTACTCTTGAGAACTCATATGAAAAACTACTTTAAAATTGAGTTCTTAAAAAGAAATTGAGTTCTTATTTCTTTGCTCCTTGCCTGATATTTAATTTCCCTGCTTTAAGGGAGGTGCAGTTTCCTGGTGGGCTCCTTCTCTGAACACAGCTACTCACTGGCACAGGGTAAAAGAGCTCTAAGCTTTCAAGGTAAGGGGCTGCAAAGCCTGGAAATCCCATTCCCAGAGAAGTCTTCTGGAATCTACTGAAATGTCCTTTGTGACCGAGGGTGGCACTTAAGCAACTCAGACATTTCTATTTTAATCTTGCAGTATTCCCCATGAAACTTGCAAAGCCAAGCCACAGTTGTATGTACAGCAGAAAGATACTCAGTAAATGAAAGCTATAAACTGAGGAAAAAATTTTCTACTGAGTGATTGAAAACAGATGTGCAAAACCTTATATTTCAGCTATCTTGTGCTATTTTATCAAGCAGGTTATTATTTTGCTCGGATACGATCTATGCCATAGACTATGAATATATACCACCAAATAGTAGAGATGATTGGAAAGAAGAATGTAATTATTTGGACAAGTAAGGTGATCACAGATGCCTGGGATCTGTGTTTACAGAGATAGCAGCATTTCAACATCCTGATATACAGTTTGGTGTTGGCCAACTAACCATGAAATTTTCTCTTTCAGTATTCTCTGTATATCACATCTGCATCATGATACTTCTCCGTAAGCACCTCCTCTACTGTCTAATACTGTTGCATCTATAGAAATGGTACAACTAGAAAGGTCAGGATGGGAAATAATTGGCTGTAGTCTCAGGGACTTTATTAGTGAATCTAGGAAAAGCCTTTCCCTTTTGCCAAAATGTAGTCTTCCCTAAAATGGAACTGTAGCAGAAAAATCCCTGTCCCACTTCCTGCCAGTATACTTCAGTTTATTAGTTGCCCAGCTACTAGTTCTTGTCCCAGACCTGATTGCTCCTGTCTCTTAAAGTGAATGTCACTGCGATGCATAGCTGCTCACCATGATGCCCATTGTATAATCCAATCCCGAAATGAAAAGCTGCATTGTCTATATTTGCTGCTTGCTTATCCAGTAGAAGATCTAGACTACCAGAGATTATGGCTTGCTATTCTGGGAAGGATCCTGACCAGTGTCCATCGACGTAATACAAATCTGCCTCAAAATCCTGGGTGTCATTTTGGTTTTTTCTGTTCAGCCTTGCATCAGGTGCATGAGCTGGGCAGACCTGCCATGGAGAGCTTCTGGTCGCCAGTCATGGCCCTCATGAATGGAACAAGTACTTCTCCTAGTCCCAACAGGAAAGCATACCCTCAAGATTTCTCAAGTCTCCTTAGAGGAATTGAGGAAAATTCTTGACTCCCTGCTCAAGCAGCTCACATGGAAACCCACAAAGAGGAGGTCATAATCTGTCTGTCTGTCTGTCTGTTTGTCTGTCTGTCTGTCTGTCTGTCTGCCTGTCTGCTTGCCTGATTCTGGTAAGACTTTTAGGGGCACTCCAGTTAGTCAGTTTGTTAGCCCTGCTTAATTTGAGCAGAAAAAGAGCTTAATCTGCTCTTGTTAGTGAAGGTCACTTTGAAGGAAAGGGAGATGGGAATGTTTAGCCTCTGAGTGCCTGCTGGATGAATGTATGAGGCAGTTGAATGGACAGTGTAAGCAATAGGCTGCTCCATCTGTGTACCAAGACTAGAAAGCACTGGCTAATGTGACTAATTGAGTCGTCACTGCTGGTTCCATGATATAAGGAACAGTGGGGGCCTTGTATCCTCTTGAGCTAAATCTTGCCTAATTCCCCACAAAGGTGGGTCTAGGTAGACATCTAAACAGTCTCTCTCTGACGAGGATTCACTCTTTGTCTATTGTGCCATCCTTTAAGGGTGTACAATGTATACCATAGGAAAATAAATTAGCTAAAACTCACAGTCTCTGACTGCAGGAAAAGGGGGTCATTCAATGTTAAAAATGAAACCAAACTTTTCTCTGAATCTCAAAGTAAAGAGACCCATTCTTCCTGAGAATTCTGCCTTGGCACCCTTGTTGGCCACAGCTGTAGCCAACATCTATAGCTTTTTTCCGTGCTCCACACTCATATTTTTCCAGGCAATTGAACAGATTCCAGCTAGGTATTGCCTGAATTCAGTCACAGAGGCCCACTTTTGAGAGTGTTTGGGTTATAAAACTATCTTGGTCACAAGAGGTTATCTCATGCCCACCTGAGATAACTGTCAACAATTTCTGAGCCTCACATTTTAAATGAGGAAAAATTGGAGGTTAACCTTGACATATAAATTGTATCCTCTTGGGCCTTAATTGATAGGATAGACTGAGCTCTATCAAATGGGGCCCCCCAAGAACCTGCAGTCATTGCAAAAATGGGGAACAAATCTGTGACTTTCATGGTAGGCAATGGAACAGAACTCCCTGCCTTCAAGTTACCTCTGTTAAAAAGTTACCATCACCAAGCCAGCTAACACTCTTGCCTCTTGCCCCATTTGCTAGGCACAATCTTACATTCTAGATGGTCATCTCCTTCATACCAAGCAATCTAGTCTTTGAGAAATATGCCAATCACATTCACTGGGAGAAAGATAGCTTCTTTAATAAATGGTGCTGGAAAAACTGGCTCTGTGTATGATGAAGATTAAAGTTGGACACATATCTTTCATCATGCTCTATACTAAACTCACAATTTATCAGATATGTAAATACTAAACAGGAATATTAAATCTGTTGGAAGATAGAGCAGGTAAAACTCTTGAAGACATCAGTGTAGGCAAAGAGCTTATGAATAAAACTCTGATTGCACAGGAACTATCAGGAAGTATCAGCACTTGAGATCTCACCTTACTGAAAAGCTTTTGCACTGCAAGAGAAAGCACTAACAGTTGTTTGCCAGCTCTTCTTCAGAGGAAGCATTACTATTGAGAATATACAAAGAATTGGAACAAAAACAGATCCACAAGTTTAAAGATCCAATCCAAAAATGGACATCTGAGATGAATACATATATCTCAGATGAAAAAATACAAAGAGCAAATAAATATGTGAAGAAGTTCAACATCACTGGTCATGCAAGGGATGCAAATTAAAACAACAATGAGATTCAACCTCAATTCAGAAAGAATAGCTATTATAAATAAATCATCAAGTAGCAATTGCTGGTAGGGTTAAGGGGAAAAAGAAACCCTTCTCCACTACTGGTAGGAGCATAGGGTAGTGTTACCAATGTGGATATCAGTGTTGAGATTTCTTTAAAAACTAGGACTTGTAGTCTAAATTGATCCTACTATTTTCCTTTTGGGTATCTTCCGAGAAGAATAAAAAATATCACAGCACAGTGATATACGTGCACCCATACTTCTAGCAGCACTGTTTGAAATAGATCTTAGAAACAGCTCAAATACCCATCTATAAAAAAGATATGGTGTTTTCATACAATGGAGCACTACTCAGCCATAAAGAAAGATAAACTGGAGATTTTAATAGGTAAATGGATACAACTAGAGATCATACTCAGAAGTGAAATAAATCAGATGCATATGTATACACAACCTGTGGTATTCCTAGCCTGAGAAGCTGAAAGAGCAAATAAACTCTCAAATCTGCAATAGATATTGTAAAATGGAATGAACCTTCCAAAGGAAAGAGAAACTTGGGTGGGGGAATGCGTAAAGAGAAGGGCACAGCAATTATATAGATATGTATGATAATTAAGATAATTATGTTGCTCATTTCTCTTAATTTATTGAAAAGAAAGGCTTTTGTTAATATTGTTTGGACAATTAAATGCCTGTATTTTTACTCTGAGTAGCTAATTTGAAGAAAACAGTGTACAATGTATTGATCATTATTATTCTCTGATATCTTGATTTTAAATTTTGTTTTATTTTTTTCTCTTTAAAGTAAAAAGAAAAGAAAAAAAAATTCCAAATAAACAGAATTAAAATTCTCCCACCTTGGCCCCACACTGCGTCCTACATGACAAGAAAGCCATCCTAGTTATCAAAACAAATGCACAAGGCTGACAGAGACTCTCAGATCCAGCCCAAGCAGAAAAGCCTGACTCTGTTCTGCCCAAGGACAGCCATGAGCCCCACGCTGTTCAGACAGCCTCAGCGCACCTCCACCGCCAGTTCTGTCTCTTGCACCACAGCCTCCTGCCCTGCTATCAACAACTTCTCCTGATTATGTTTAATACGGAAGAACGCCGCCAATAGCAGAGTTTAAGTCAAACTCCGCTATTCTGGTTGATCTGGATACTTGGGTGAACACAGTGTTCTCCTAAGGAGGAGTATCACATCCAACCAGGAACTGTAATGTGACAGACGGCCATGAAGCCATAGCACACAGCTCACCTGACAGACTTCAAAAAGAGAGGCAAGAAGCCAATACACATATCTAAAGCTACTGATGTCATCAACTGTGGCTCTCGCTAAAAAAGAAATCCTGCCACATCAGATCCTGTGTGATTGATGGGCACTTTATCAAACGTGAATTCCTGTACATGCTTCACTTCAGGGTTCTATAGCTCTCCTGGCATGGGACCTGCCTCCTTCACACTTGGGTCCACTGTCCCAGACGTACTATTGCCTCTGACTACCCCAAGAGGAAGACTAGTGCTCAAGTCAGTCCGAATTAGCTGATGATCATAACCCTAGAATTCTGAGAGACTTATTTCCGGAGATAAGGACAGAAGACTCACCCCTGGGACTTGCAATCAATCATACTCCTTTAGTGAGAAAGCTCTGTCCTGACCCAACCCCCACCTGCATCAAACAATATGCCTCCTGCTCGTAAAGCCAAGCTTCCAGTGCTGCTGAGATGGTCTTCTGTATGCATTAGCTACACAAAAGCCATGCTACAATATTGGACAGAAACCAGTTATAAAAAGAGGAAGCTCAAGAATTTCTTGGGCCTGCTGGCTTCTATGTGCTTACTCAGACTGTCAGTCCCGGGAGCATCCAGCGGCTGCAAAGGGCTGCCTCCTCCTTTGGCTCCATGCTGGAACAGCCACCATCCTCTGATCAAGAAAGTCGACACTCTCAGCTCAGGCTGAGACCTAACTGTCCAGGTGTCACAGGCTGTGGTGGGGTAAACTATTCTAAAGATGACAAATGCTGACAGAAGCTGACTCCTGACAGATGTTGAGTGCACCCTACTTATGGATGGAAGTAGTTCTCTTAGGAATAAAGTCCCACAGACTAGATATGTTGTGATAACCTTGGACAAAGCTATTTTGACCAAAACTTTCCTGCATCTCCAGGGATTATGTGCATAGAAAACTACCCGTCACCACCACCAATGGCACAAACTAATCCTGTCCAGATGCCTAAGCTCCCTCTAGGAATCCAATTGACTAAAATCCTGATACTCCCAGAAGATCAAAGGCAGACCTGCCCCTACTATTTGTTCTACAAGCTCAAAGTGTTGCACTGGAACCTTTGCCCTGACCTCCCTTTCGTATCTGTACTGAGAAGAAAAGTTGGTAGGGTCCTGCTGGAAAAAAAATCATCCCTAGATATGGCCTAACCTGATCATTGGCAGCAACAATAGGCTGCATTTGTAGCAGAGGTAAGTGAATGGCTTGACTAAATAAAAGCTATATATAGCACTCAACCAGTTGACAGGCCAGTTACATCTGTAGACATTCCTGCGTACACATATAACCTAGGTACAAATTAACCACCTTGACAGGTTTCAGAAATCTAGCCTTAGGTCTATGGGCAGATTTTCTCAGCCAGCTCTGCTGAGTTTTACTCAAAGAGAAAATGCAAGCCTGTTAAAGTGTTAATGTTTAATTGTTTGATTAATCTTATATACCTATATGTATTAATCTAAACTGATCTGATGATCAAAATAGGTAATATAACCATTGTTAAATTTAAACAATAAAAATATTAAATTAAAAAAAATGCAAGCCTGACTGAAGCCTAAAGATGTCATTCACAGGACATGCCATATCCTCGATTTCTGTGTCCTTTCTCAGCGGCTTATTCCAGTCCTTGCATCCTTGCTTCCTCTGCTAGCTGTGGTTTTTGTTAATTGACTTGGATTCTGCTTATCCCGGTCTTTGTTTCCACACCCTCTGCTACCTGGTTGTTTTTTGTTTGAAAATGTGTGTGTGATTTTTTGCCTTAAATTTCAGACCGTTGTTCCAAGAGAGTAGAATAATTAATCACATACTTGACCAAGATTTGGTGAGCGTCCAAGGCACAATGGACATTCTCTTAGATCATATTAAATTTCTCACTCCCTTGCCAAATTGACAGAACAGACAGGTCTAAATCAGGACTCTTCACAGAAAGCAACTTAGGAAAAAACTTTGTAATAAAGACAATCTTGAACCTTGGCTAGAGTCTATCCTATCATCACTGACAACGCTAACGCTCCTGCTTCTAGTTGGGCCTTATCTCAGAAGATCACATGTAATGTGCCCAGCAAAGGTTTGCCTGGGAAACTAACAGTGAGGGGAAGTGTACCAGAAAATGCCCCACCCCAGTTTGCCAGTATACTTCAGTTTGTTAGTTACCTAGTGATAGTTCCTGTTCCAGAACTGGTTGTTCTGTCTCTTAGAAATGGCTGGTCACTGTGATGTACATTGTGTAAACAAATCCCCAACTAAAAAGATATTTGATCTCTGTACATCCTGCTTGCTTATCCAGTATAAGATCTAGGGCACCAGTGATCAGGGCCTGACATTCGGGGAAGGATCCTGATTAGTGCCACTGACCTAAGATAAATCTACCTCTTACTCCTGGGTGTCATTTCATTGTTTCTGTTTGCCGTGGCAGCGTAAGTTGCAATCTCTTAGGAAATACTTATGAAATGTGTGTTCTTGGGTCTTAGCAATTGAAAGTGTATTCATTTCCAAGTGATGGGAATCAGAAATTACATTTTTAACTAAAAGCACCTTAGTTAATTTTACCAGACAGAAGAATAAAAGGAGGTTGTTTTAATCTCTCACATTGCCTTATATTGAAATTTTTCTTCATCAAAGTTGTCCTTGAAAATGTGTGTGTGAGGGCACAGGAATGTATCAGAGCTGCCACCAGGGAAAGAACTAGAAAGACTCACGAATGCAGGAGGGATTGTGCATGCCTCTAATCCTAGCTCTCTGGGAGTATGAGGTAAGAAGTTTGCAGATTTGAACTCAGGCCAAGAAACCTAATTGTTTAATGAGGCCCTGTTTAAAAAAGGTTGGGGTTGGTAGTGAGAAGATACAGCTCAGTGTGAAGGCCCTGCATGCAATCCCTAGCACGAAACAAAACAAAGCCTTATATGAATGATAGGGTCTTGTCTCTGGGTATAGGTGTAATATGAGGTACAGTGATCATTTTAAGCAGTTTTAAGAAAAAAGACACCTTGAACTACATAGTTTGTACCTCTTTGGGGTACATAGATGATAAAATGGTGACAAATAGAACCAAACTTGCGAATGTTGCATAAAAGATACATACTTCAGTTATTGAACTAATAGGTCATTTTTCTTTCATTCCAGATTAAAAATATCTCAAGACAATATCTTTTCTTCCACTAATTCTTGGATAAAAGTCGAAGTATACAAACTTTGCAGCGAATTATTATAAACTAATTGGTAAGTATGGTTGAAAAACTCCTTGTATCATTGAATAAGACAAAGAGGATTATTTGCTATTTGATCCTAGAAAATTGCATTCCTTTTAAGCCTGAATATATATATATATATATATATATATACATATGTATATATATATAAATATAAATATATATATGCAGGTATAATAATATCCAATATCCAAAGGGATTTTGTAACTCTTCAGTGAGAAAATGTATATAAAATGATTAGCCCAAAATGATTGCCTGATTAATAGGTGCTATCTATGTTAAATGCAATAATATGGTATCACCAATGCTAACTAAAAATAAATAATTTCAAAAATGAGAATTGGGAGAAGATGGAGTCTAAAATTGGATTTATTTTGAAAGCACTATCTACTGCAGCATGCGACATGGTCTACTGTCTTTCTCCATTGCTGGCACACAATAGTTTAAATGCCAAAATGCATTTAAAATGGTTCAGGAAAATCTGTGGATGCTTGGCTGTTTTTCTGAAGTTACCATTATACCCATAAACCCCTGGGGCCAGCAATGTTTTCTTACCTGAGGAAATTGCATTAGCAAATCTTGTGCAAATTCTTCAGTAGGCTGCACACAAACTTTGATCAATATGACTTATAAGAAAATACTGCTGTGGACAATAAATTTTTCCTCGTAGATGTACGACTGGTAGCCAGATCTCAAATGCTGCCCAGAATTGTGCAAAGCTGTGAATCAAACTGGCACAGATGAAGCAAGTGGGTTTTTTAAATTTGTTTGTTTTGCTTTCAATCTTATTTCCTTTGCAAGTAAATAATTAAAGATTTAAGAATTAGGAAAATATCTTAAGATTTAGGGCTCATTATATATCCTTAGATTGTGTGGATAGGTTTAACTCAATTAAGCAAACTCATGTGTTTATTGCATTATTTAAAATGTAAGAATAAAACAAAATTTTCACTCACGGAATTTAATATAATACACAGCTGAGATAATGATAATGACACAAACATCTTTAGCATATGGCTAAATGACACATACAAAGCACTACACATGAAACATAGATGGGTGTGGTGCCAAAAATGAAGGAAAGCCTCACTAAGGGGGTATATTAGACCTGGGCGGCCAAGGCTCAGATAATTTGTAAGCTTGAATGAGCATTTCTCTTGCCAGAAAAGGCAAAAGAAAAGTTGGACAGAGGAAGGTAGATGGCACATGTGGAAAAGAAGAAATAGCCAATTTGGGCTGAACCATGGGTTATTAGAACTTGTCTATAATATGTCAAAGGGGTAGATGAAGGACCACAAATGAAGCATCATAAACTCGGAATTGCAAACCTGTAAATTATTGTAGTGAGAGGTGAAGCCGATGGGAAACATTGTTCACAAGTATAGTAGTGAGAACAGTACATAGGTTGAGAACAATTACTCTAAACTCTAAAAAATGGTAGCTTTACACCATGGAGGAGCTCACTGTTTTTGAACAGAGGAATGACATGACGAGAGGGTTAAAAGGCTACTGTAACTTTTTAGGTAAGAAGGAATTAAGGCTGACTTGTAAGGGATGTAAGTTAGGCCACTGAACTGATTCTCTTTTCTATCCTCAAATCACACTTCTGGAGTATAAGCCTTGAAGGACAAAGGAATGGAAATATGTAATGGTGAGCCAGAGTTAGAAAAGCCCATGGAGGAACAGACTTATCAGATGACTTGATTTTATCTTTGCCAATGTAGATACCCTTTATTTGTCTCTTCTGCCTAATTTATGTAATTGGGCATGACTTACTGTACTACGTTGAAAAAAAAGTGGTGAAAGTGATCCTTCTTATGTTGCTCTAGATTTTAGAGACTAGAGAGAGAAAGCTTTCTGGTTTTGCCCATTTAGTATAGTATTAGAAGCATGTATGAACACACTAGAACCATTGGGCAGTTCTTTTTCTCCCATGAGGAGAGAGTGGAAGTCCCAGCTTTCTACATTCTGACTCCTGTGTTTATTTCCTCATCTTTCACAGCCATCCTAATGGAGATCACACCAATATTCCAGATTTTTATATGGTCATTAAGGCTCTGTAAATGGAAAAGATATGGCTGAGCCCAAGTCAGTTATCAGGATTAATAATGAGCTCTAATAATTGGCAAAAGTTTACGTATTATGCAAAGTGTTTACATCAAGGAAGTGACCACTTACATACTGGAGAACACTGGTATGGGAGGTGGAGAATTGTTATGTATTCCATGACTGAACAGTGTTAAAGCTTTTTCTGTAAAGAAAGGATAATACTTTGAAGTTATGCTATGACGAAGGCTGCCTAATTAAACACATATAATATGTTCATTAGACCATAGTGTATAGATAGAATTTACAATATTTTAGTTACTTTGTTTTTCTCTCAGTGGAAAAGATAAACTAGTTCTAGATAAGTGACTGCAAACCTGATGCTCTTCTATGTGAAAGTACAGAAAGCTTTCTCCTGAACACATCAGTGTCTGCTTTCATTCCATCATGGCCCAGGACACACGCACTGTTGATTATGCTATCTTTAATCTCCATGACAATATTCAGTGGGTGAAGACTGAGAAAGGTAATCATGGTCAAATGCCAGATGTTCTTGGATGCTCAATTGATACTAATTAATCCTCAGTAGCAGCATTTTGGCAACAGAACTATCAGTCACATTAAATGGATCAAGTTGTGTGACCTTTCATGCTGAATAAAATTCCTCAGCTGATTCCTTTTTCTTTTCAGCCAAGTGCTTTAGAACCCTCCCAGGTTCTTGCAGAATTCCATGTACACTACACTTTCCCGAGAAGTGTGCTTTTGTCATTTTGGATGTATTGGTGTTGAGTAGGTAGAATATGAGACATGCTATATTCAATTTTGAGGATGAGAAGTATTCAGATAAGTGTTATAAAGATGTACACATTCTCTTCTCAATTCTGTGGATGCTCAGCAGGATAGGTGCAGCAAACTACTGCCTCTGGATCCCCATCATTCCCAAGACTGGCGGACGTCCAGCATGGCCACTTGTTATGACCAAGGTTATTGATAACAAAACAACTTTTCCTTTCCAAGATAAGAAGCTTAAATTTAGCACCTTGGTTGGCATGCATCAGATTTACATTAGATTTTAGACCTCCTGCCTCTCTTCTTCTGCTGTTTATGGAAGGGTTCATTACATGATCCTATGGGCCCTGTACTGAATACCAAAAAAAGCAGAGATTGGAAGAAACCAATGAAAAAACAACCCGCAAAAAGTAGCAGGAAATAGCAGAAAACAAATGTAATGGATACAGTGGCTTAGTATTAATAATTGGAAATTATTAATAATTATTAATGATTGCTAATATTAATAAGCAATAATGACAGCTAATTATCAATAAAATGTGAATAATCTAAATATAGCAATTAAAGGACAAGAGACCATAAGAATAGATAAAAAATAAGATACAACTAAATGCTGTCTAAAAGAAACACACTAAATATAAAGGTGCAGGCTAAATTGTAAGGATGGGGCTGGAGAGATAGCTTGGCCATCTAAGCCCCTGCCTGGCAAGGGCAAAGACCTTGGTTAGATCCCAGTTACCACACTGGTCCAGAACCCTGGCAGTGCTGTGCTGTGCCATGCCAGCCACCAAAACCATGTGTGGTGGCACACATCTACAATCCCAGCACTGGAGAGGCTGAGACAGAGAAATCACCATGAATCTGAGCTATGTAATGTGACCCTGTACCAAATAATTAAATAAATAAATAAATAAATAAATAAGTAAATAAATAAATAAAAGCTGATGGTTTCTACCAGGGACAAATGATACGTTGGATTCAGTATTGATTTTATGCTAGAATTCACCACTCTACAGTACTGATAACCAGGCCACATTCTGCAAGGATATATCATTGTTTTTAATGCCATGACTGACCTCTGCTTCTACAACCATGCCCTGTTAAATAAGCTCTAGTGTATTGGGGGAAAGGAGTCAATTGATATTCATTGAATACTGAATATGTGTATTTTTTTTTTCTTTCATGGAATTATTAAGTGCTTCCTTTGCAGGGGATACTCACTGGTAAATATTTATTCACTTGGCACTTGGAGATCTTTTCTCTCTGTGTCATCTTGAATTGTCTAACATTTTCCCAGAATTTCATGCTATTAATAGTGGATCCTGTTGCCTTCAAGTCTCTGGCTTTCTAACCCTACAGTGAGTAATCATGTCTATAGAGCAGACCATACTTCTCCTACCAAGTAACGTGTGCCATTTGAAGTCTGTGGAATTTCCTTTGTCACTACTATTATGTTGAATTATACCATTGCTCATTTTAAAGCAGAGGTTGAAGTTTTTTCTTCAGTTAACTGAAGAGACGACATGAGGGCCTGCACAAGTGGACTGAAGGATATGAGGCGATGGAGCTGGAATCCCTTCCAGAGAAGACTGAGCCACCGTCAGGCATTTATGACTCACTGGAGCTCAGTCCTCATATCTTATTTCTGTCTGATGATAGACTGTTGGTGCATGTACCCTATTTTTTTTTCATGTACCCTATTTTTAAAAATTCATTTTAATGAAAAAAAAATAACAGTGAAATAGTTTCAAAACAGGTTAATAGGACTGTTACAATAATTACTACATTGCATGTTGTTGTCTTCATAGTAGTTATTAAGAAGACAAGATGCAGACATGGTATCTTGTCTAAACAATATTAACACAAGCCTTTCTACGCAATGAAATTACAGCGGTTCTCAACCTGTGGGTCGCAATGCCACAGGGGTCGCCTAAAGCCATTCCGAATCATAACTGTAGCAAAATTACAGTTTTGAAGTAGCCACCAAAATTATTTTTTGGTTTTGGGTCACCAAAACATGAGGAACTGTATTGCGGGGTCACAGCATTAGAAAGGTTGAGAACCACTGATCTGTATATCTATCCTATCTTGTGTATACATATCTCTCTCTTTCTTCTTTCTTTCTTTCTTTCTTTCTTTCTTTCTTTCTTTCTTTCTTTCTTTCTTTCTTTCTTTCCTTCCTTCCTTCCTTCCTTCCTTTCTCTCTCTCTCTTTCTTTCTTCTTTCTCTGTCTTCTCTCTTTCTCTTTCTCTCTTTCTTTCTTCCCACAATAAAACAGACCTTCATTTATTTATACTATTGCAAAGTTAGTAACATGTGACAGAATGTTGCCTAGTGTCTTAGGTACATTTTACTGGTTGCTAGGACAAATACTCGACACTCAAAATGAAAGAAGGAAAGGTTTATTTAGCTCACAGTTCTTGGAGGTTTCAGTCCATATTCGGTTGGCTCCAAGGCGGAGAGGCACATGGCAGAAAGCAGCAGTTCATGGTAGTGGAACGGCCACAATGGTGACAGAGGCAAGGGACCAACCAGGGAAGCAGAGAGCAAGTCAGTCTCTCTATCTCTCTGCTTCAACCTATCCACCTTAGGCCACACCCATAATTCCAGCTGTTCTCAGACCGATAACACCATCAGTACTAAAACACATAATCCCAATGGATTATGAGCCAAGTAATCCCAGAAGTACTCAGGCCCATAATCTCATCAGTACCAAAACACATAAACCCAGTGGATCATGATTCAAGTATCAAACTCTAGAAGTCCCCACTCCATGATTGCATGAGGCTTTAGGGGGACAACTAGACATAAACCATAACACTTAGCAACTAATAGTTTACCTTAACCAGACAGGATGTTTATCTCAGGACTGAGGTAGCTTGTTTGCTTTAGGCCCTGATGCCTAGTCCTACCTACACACATTTGATCAACTTCCTAGGTTCTGTGGCTATATCCCCTTTTTTGTTTTGCTTTGTCAGAGAGATTTGACTGACCTTTTCAAATTTGACTGACCTTCTCAGCTAGAAGAAGTTACACATTTAGTTATATACTTATATAGTTTAACTTGGTCTTAATCATCCAGCAGAAAAGTGTAATCACAAGGTATAAAAAGTAAAGCTATATAAATATGATGAGCTGTAAAAGACTCTAATCAACAACTGCTGACAATTGCCAATTGTGCTGATAACACTACTGTAATAGACTCTTGGACTACATTGGGTTATTTTATTAAATTTAAGTACCTGCAAGCTTTGGACTGGAATCAAGTATGAAAAGGTCCTTTGAAGTCTTCTCCAAATGCAACATCTCTAACTGCAATAAAACATGTACCTTGTTCATGAGGACAAATTCCTGGATGCCAAGTTTTGATGAAAGCCTCAAGTCATATAATTACTTGATGTCTAATAATTGGTTTTAATATCTCATCCAAATTTCAGCACCAATGCAGAAGTTAGTTTTCTAAAGAGCAGTAGTTCTTTTTGGAAGAGTCTTTTGACTTGTTTAAAAATATTGGAGGCTTGTTTTAGGTTTTCCTTACTGGAACCTGCTAGAGGCAGATACAGAATCTCTGCTAGCAACACTTAAAGAATCACCAGATCTGCAAGGCTATCAGGCTTGGGTCAACTGACACCAAAGGCTGGACTTGCTGCAGATATTTCTCTTGCTTTGATCCCTACTTGAAACTTTCATGGGATGTGGTAGGTAGGTTAAATAGCACTTAATTGTTGTCTCTAAAATCAAGAAAAGTATTGTGGTCTTTCTGTGGAGTGCTGATTTCTTTAGAATGATATATTGGAATGTTTCAGATCATTTGACCCCCAGAAACTTCCAGTATATGTAATGCCTCTAGACTTTTTTGTTTGTCTGTTTTTTGTACTAGGGATTGAACTTGGGACCTTATACTTACCAGGTAGGAGCTTATGCCACTGAGCTATATTCCCAGCTCTACCTCTGGATTTTTATGGTGTCCACTTCCTAAATTTTCATTTGTATATGTCTTTCTAGATTATGTAGAATTCTTGATAGATTTTGTGCACCACATAAATCAGCACAGTAACATCAATATTTAGATCGGTGGGATGTAGGCCACATGGAATACCAAGCTGATTGTAATCCCAACAGAAAAGAAATTTCATTATAGCCCAGAGGAAAAGGGTTAACATGGTGTAGAGGCTTCTGTGGAAAAGTACATCATCAGCTCATCAAATGAAAACAAACAATCTCCAGAAATTACAAACTTTTGTGAGAATAAAAACATTACCTAGGCATGACAGTTAATCATGTCATTTTGAATAAGAAACGCCCAAGTAAGTTGGATTGATGTAGTTTTGGTGTGGCTGCGGGGATTTAGTGAAGACAGAAGGCCCACCATAGGGGAGCTTGTTGTCTGAAGAGTGTAAAGGAGAAAGGAAGAAGGGCGTTCCCTTTTGAGGGAACTCCAGCCTTCACCTTCACCTGGGACAACACCTCCTGGCTTCTGCCATGGATCCTCCAGCCTCCATCTGACAGAGACTTGCATGGGACACCACAGCGAGCCTCAGGCCTTTCTGGGTCCTTTAGCCATCCAATGCACAGATGGACTTTGAACTCACACATCCGACTCTGTGGGCAGCTATGTAAGGCTGATCTTGTAAATTCTTATACATTTTTGTACCTTGCATTTTATCTATTTTTTTTTTTTTTATTAGCCACTGACTGATACATTGAGTCAAAAGCTGCATGTGAAGGTATGGAAGTTATGTCAATATGCTTCAAAAGAAAAATATACTTGGGAAAGGAGCTACACTTGGGTTCACAACCTGATTAAATTTATCACAATTCATTATCACAGTCCAATAATCATCTGTCTTCATAGTATAAATCAGTATGTGTCTTAGAAATATGATCTGAATCACTGTTCTTGCATTTTCAGAGTTTTGAAGGTAACCTTAATCTCTGTAATTTAGGTAGGACATTGTTTTTAGTTCAATACCCTGATAAAACAGCTTTCATGTAGCTTTTCCTATAATGATGGTTCTTACTATTATAGATAAAAAACCAGCATTGGAGACTTTCCACTTGCCAATAGTATATATTGAAATTAATGAAGTCTGAAATGTACCTTAAATATTGTGAAGTGGGAAGAAATTGTTCAAAAGGAAAAAGGAACTAGGATGGCTGAAAGGAGAAAGGACAGCAACGAAAAGAGAAAAAATACAAGTCAGTTAAGTGATTAGTGTCTCTAAGATTATTGAAAAGGAAGGTTTGGGCTAATATGGATGGCAGAAATTTTAATGCCCATATGTTGCACCCTGAGCAGCTCCTTTAAGATAATAAAATGTAATTCATTAGCTATCGTTATTTTATTATTTTGTTATGAAATTTTGTCTTATTTTTTTTCCATGGAAAACCAGTGGCTATTAACATAAAACAGTTCCATAGGGGTCATTGTGAGTCACACATGGACTCCTTCTGTTCATTTCTTTACCACTCTACACCATCACTTTGCCTGAGAGACAGAGGTGACATTTTAGATCTTCGAAATTACTTTTATTCCAGACAGTGTGCCTAAACAATAAGTCTCAATAGAGATTCACCCTACTAAGTGGCTTCAGGTTCTTTTGGAGAAGGTTTGGAGGAAAATATGAAATATATTTTTAGCACAATAGCAGTGCTAAGGGGGCTTTTATCAACCCGTCTTTTCAAACAAATAGCCTCACAAATTGGCTTAGGACTGGAAACCGGGTGAGTGGCAGTGGCTGTCCACTGTGGCAAGTCAAGTTAGGCTTTCATCCGTGAAAATCAGGAAGATACTTGTCTGTTTTCTCTTGTTTACAGATCAAGCAATATTGTAGCAGGATATTTTATATATTTCACTCCTAGGGAAAATTTGAAGCATTAACAACAGTCATGTATCTTGAAGAGGCAAAATATTCCAGTCATTCATGGTTATTTTGGGGGGCGGCATTCATGTTTTTGGCTGTAAAGTACCAGCTTTCAGTTTCTGCTACATTCCACACTGGTATGTTTCTTAGTGAAAAAATGCCTCATGAGTCTTCTCATGGGACATACAGTATTTGGCATACATATATGCCAGTATGCATGCATACCTGCATGTAGATCACACATGGTAAACTTATTCTAACCTTTTTAATGTATTTAGTAGAGGGTCTATAAAGTCTACGGGTCTCACTATGTAGATCTATCTCGTAGTGATTCTCCTGTTTGCAGCTTCCCAAAAAGGTTGGAATTATAGGTACGCACCACCACACCCAGTCTCAATTGCTGTCTCAAGACAACCTGGGGGGGTGGGGCTGGCATAGCAAGCCAGGGATCCTAGCCTGTCCACTGCTGGGTGGTTAAGGGCAAGTTAAAGCAAGACCTGTATAACAAAACATGTAACTTTTGTATTTCCCAAGATCCATCAAATCTCCTCAGGATTTACCTCGAAATCATGTACAGTGCTTTGCAGCACTGTTGTTCATATCAGCCATCTGGAGGAGTCATGGCCACTGCTTGACCAGTTTGCTCTCTGCGAAAGACTGAGAGAATATTTTCTGTCTACATGACTCTTATGAAGCACACTAAACATCATCAATCCCTTTCCTCTGTGGCCCCACAATCTCCTTGAACAGAAAATTTGGGATACTACTGAGTTATAGGATGTTACAACACAGGTTATCTTATATCCTGAGTCTTCACTGACCTTGAAGGGCTAGGGACAAAATATTGGCTATCCTTGTAGCTCCTCTTTTTTTCTAATTTTTGGTCTGTAAGCTTACGTTCTTAACTCTCCAGAAGAGAAGTTTAGTGATAACTACTATTTTGTAACATAGGTACTTAAGCTTAACGTTGCTGTCTTTCTACATATTAAATGTCTTAGACTTAAGTTGAAATCAGTGTTTTCTATCCATCACTGATATTCTAATAAATCCCAATAGAATGTGATAAAAGCAGTTACACAGTTTTTTTTTTCTCTTTTATTTCTTTGGTACAGGGTCTCACTACACAGCTGAGACTCATAGTGATCCTCCTGTCTCAGCCTCCCAGCATTGGGATCACAGGCATGCACCACCACATCTGGTTTTGGTGGCCAGCACCATGTGTCCATGGCACAGTATGTAGTATCGAGGCTTGCACCCGGGTCCTTGAGTTTGCCAGCCACTTAGTTGGCCAAACTATCTCCCCAGCCCAAGATTTTCATTTTAATATATGTTGCATATACAGAGGAAGAATATCATATTAGCACCTATTTTGAAACTCATATTCTGCAATGTGCCAAATGAATCTCATAGAAGTGGAATTTTTATAGTGGTCTTCAGGGTTACTGAATCAACTCCCACATAAGTACAGATCTATCACTGTGAAAATGAATTAGTATGACTACAGCTGAAATAAATCTTATCACTACTCCTTCCTTGCCTTCAGAATTCTTATTGCATTTTGTTTTTGTTGCTTTTCAAGTTTTCTGTCTTTGACATTGTAAGCTGATTAAGGGCAGAATTTATAGAAGCTTCATGTCTTGTTGTCTTCACAGTACTTGGTACAATTTCTAGTTCATGGTAAATTGTTAATAAGTATTTATTGAATGTGCTTATGAGTGAATAAATAATGAATCCTACTGCGATTTTAGGTGCTAAAGGAAAGTACTATTGTGTGGAAAGAAAAAAAATATTTAACATTAGAGAACTAAAGCCCATAGTGGAAATAATCAAATAATGCATCCTGCACGTAGGGTCAATGGCTGAATAAGCAGTGTTTCACCTATTGGGAAATTCTAAAGCTTAGTTAATAATCAATCATCCTTCACAAAGCACTTAGTAAACATCTACTATGTCTTCATTCCCAGAACAAGCTCTAGGGCACTAATTTCCAATATACGTGTTACCCAAATCCCACGCTTGTAAGTCAATCCTTACATATATTTTGTTAAGAAAATGTAATGGATGACAACATTCATTTAGTGTCCCTTCTCCAAGAAAGAATGTGGTCATGGTCTACAAAGCAACTCAGTGTTCCTCTGGGGAAAAAAAAAATTGAACAGCAGTCATTCTTCCAGTGACAAATACTTTTGTAATTTCCAAACGCTGCTGCACTGTTTCATTTTCATATTTACGAATACTTATTTCAATGCTAAATTGCAATATTCTTAGGTCACATTTTATAAAACAGGCTCAACACATGCTATAACTACAAAGTGGATAACTCTAGCAAAGTAATGATAACACGGATAGCTGACAAAATTTGCTCATGCTGACTACAACGTGGTTCTAGAAGATTGTAGGAAGCCATTATCCATAAGTCATTTCCTATATCAAGAGGGTAAACTGTGAAAAAAATATGAAAAAGATATATTTTGGGGTCACCTGAATCCGCAGCCCAACTTTTCTTTACTGACTTTTCCCAGAACACAAATACTGTGTAACTCACACGATTCACCTTTACCTTATTCAGAATTTATCAAGAGCTATTTATAATTCTGCAAAGTCAATCACTGATGGAAAAACTTGATGGTATTTTAATCTCTTATACCACCAACCCATAGCTGTGCAGTAGGAGTTGTCACAGTCAGTGTGATTTTGTAATGCAAACATTTGACTAATTTGAGTCACTTGAGGACTCAGGCCTCTTGATCAAGAATTTAATCTTTCATAGGAAAAACTGTTTTCACTTTTTTGTTTCCTTACATTATACCAAGGATGTTTTGTTGATTTCTTTGAGCATAGGTTTCTGCTTTATGATACCTATAGGAATATATAATGTGAATATACTTTTGAATGTAATCACTGTGTGTATATTATGGTTGATAACATCTATAATCTGATATAGTGACATTATTTATCAAATACTTAAAATTCATGTCTCACTTTCATATAACTGTAGGTTTGAAATAATGTATGTGTTTTTGTTAGGTTGTACAAACTTTTAATCTTCATATTTTACTTATATACTTAGAATATTCACATGCCCCTGATCAAGTACAAAGTCTTTTTTCCCTCCCTCTTTTCTTTCTTTCTTTCTTTCTTTCTTTCTTTCTTTCTTTCTTTCTTTCTTTCTTTCTAAAGCAATGAGCTTTCTAAAAACTAAATGAATAACTGGTAGGATATGAATGGCTTTTTGACAAATTCTTTTTCATTTAGATTAAAACCAAAAGAGCCAAAACCCTTCATCTGTGCAGCTAATCCACTTTCTAAGGACTGACCTTATCTTTGAACATTCAAAGGCATTTTGATTCAAACCTTTCTAGTTTAGTAGTTTGATGAGTATTGCAATGTTCAGCCTATCTTTAGCACCGATGTCACTAAATCATGATTTTGAAGATTCTGAATTTGAGGAGAATTTGTATTAAGTTTCCACAGCTCAGTTGTGATTCAGCTATATATGAAATGCTGAATTGGGCCCGGTGCTGAGGTCATGCACCTTGGAGTCTAGTGAGCCATCAAAGGGAGATTGTTTTTCAAACATTGAGAATACTCGATTCTTTTGTCATTGTAGTTAATTTTTATGAGATCAGTAAGCCTAGGAGTTGGTCTTCCCCTTCAGTTTAACAATCTGTGTTCTCTTTGCATCTGGTCTCAAATGTTTCCATTGAAATGCTTTGAGGCTTTTTGATACTGCACCCTGAAGAGGAACAAGGTGTGTCTTCTCTGAAATCATACCTGAGGACGCACTCAGCCTTTCCTCCATATTGCATTTGCCCTGTGGATACACCTCTAGCTTCAGGTCTAAGCAAGTGAGCACCAGGCTTCTGTGTCCTGCTCTCTCTTGCTACAAAGGCCCTTGGGCCTATAAGCCCTTTAAAAGGGTATTTATGTAGATCATAGTAACCATGGATTGCATTTTAGTACGTAAAATGATAAAAAATGTAAATAGAAGAGACTGAGATGATAAAGTTGAGGACCACTGAAATTGTATTCTTGCTAACAGTGCATTGAGGAGATTAAAAATAAATAATTGCACCAAAATGAGAAAATTTTGTTAGGGTGGTAAGAAAACATACCAGAGGGCATTTGCACAGGTTGGCAAAGGGCCTGCAAGGCTTTTCATAGAAGAGGACACTGCTGGACTAACTTGAAGAAAGACTGAGAATTACCCAAGTGAGTGGAGCTCCTTCCAGGTAGGTGGAGAAAACCTTGAAGGTGGGCGATGAGCATCACTCAGAATCTATGAATGTTCCAGGAAATCCAGGATCGAAGAAAACAACAAGGCTTTACAGTAATTGGATAAAGTCTCAGAGTGTTTTTAGATATTTATTGCTTCTTCTTGAGAATCCATTAAAATGAAGTAAAACATACCCTTATCCTCACAGACAACTATACACCTACAGAGAAAAAGAGAATAAGAATGGAGACACTAATAAGGGAAAGTTCACTAAATTTCATAAATTGAAGACATTAGTAGGAACACAGATACTGCTTAAAATATTTTAAAAGTAAGTATAACCTAAAGTCCAAACAATCAGACATGTGAGAATTGCCGTGCTGGAGCAGTACCCTGGGGACTTCCGGCTGAACCAAGAGAGTGCTGTGTAGTCGAGATCACCCTTGTCTACTCTCACCCCACAATCGGGGCTGAGTAGAAACTAAAGCAGGGAGGCACCAGAGATGCCAAGGTTTATTACATGAGTTCTGTTTCCCCTGGACTATAGTCTGGCAAAGCCTGCACTCCTCTACCTAATTCCACAGCTCCTACTGGTAGCAAAACAGTTTCTTTTCTTGCCTCTTTAGGCCCATGGAAGATGACAGCTTTTTATTCCTGACAATTCTGGGCCCCTCTGCCTGTGCCTTCTTTGTTTTATTCATCTGCATTCACACCTGAGTAAACAGTCTTTTCATTAACATCTTCGCTGAGGAACTCTCTCAGGAAAATAAAATGTCTTCAATTAAAGTTCTTCACATAACAATGTTCAAACATTCTCTGAAGAAAACATGGGTCCCACTCCATAGCTTCAGGGTGAAACACCTCAGTTTTGATGTGGCAGTGTATCAGAATGAGCTCTTAGCCTTGCATTTTTTATTGTGAAATAATTATTAAAGATCTTAAGAATAGAGTCAAATCGCTAAGTAAAAAAGAGAAAAGAAGAGAGGGAGGGGGAAAGAGAGAGAGAGAGAGAGAGAGAGAGAGAGAGAGAGAGAATAAACATACAGAGAAGATACCCAGATGAAACAAAAACTAATGCATGACAATTAACATTTCCCAAAATAAAAAATTCCACAGCTCTAATTAATTCTTTAAGATTAGCAAGAACGTGTTGTAACTTTAGAAAACCTAGTATGCTACTCTGAAAATCAACAAGCATTTCAGAAATCTTGTAAGTTAAAATTTGGAAGTTTAGGTATATAGCTCAGTGGCAGATGGCTGGTTCAGTATATGCAATACTCTGAGTTTGATCCATAATTCTGCAGAAAATCTGCCACCCCTAGAATCACCACCAAATGCAAACAAACAAAGGTCTTTGGAGCCTGAAGTAGTAGAGTGTGCTGTGTAACTAAATACTTGGGCAATGCCAGGCGTGGTGGCGCACACCTCTAATCTCAGCACTCGGGAGGCTGAGGCAGAAGGATCCGTGAGAGTTAGAGACCCACCTGGGCTACAAAAGTGAGCTCAAGGCCAGCCTGAACTGCTTGGTGAGACCCTGTCTCAAAAAGAAAAAAAAAAAATAATAAAACAAAAAAACTTGGGCAGCTGGGGCATGAAGACTGCTTTGGTCTGGGAATTAGAGGCTGGCCTCGGCAACCTAGTGAACTTGTGACTAGAAAAAAAAAATGGTAGACATAATATAAAGAAATTAAAGAAAGATTGGAATGTAAAATCAGGAAAATTCTCGTTACAGTAAAAACAGAGTGGGCAAATATTAGAGAAAAGAAGATACTTAGAAAGTTCCAATGTTCATTCCTTTTGAGCAGCTCCGTTCCTCTTTGCTATATCTGGAAAAGTAAGAGGAAAAAGGAAGGGGGAAGGTCGTGTAGGGGTTTCCACAGGAGAGCTGAGCTAACTGGACTGCTAATCTCTACTGCTTTTTGAAAGTGCTTTAAATTTTTATTTTGACCAAGTTTACACATTTATATCTGATAGTCTGGGGAACTACATTGACAGCAATGCGTAGTATCACAGCCATTGTGAAATTCCTGTCATCTTATTGGGTTTTTTTTTTTTTTTTTTGAAATTGTGTATCTTTTCTAACATCTTGTCAATTATTTTTCTATTCTCTTTAAAATAAAGTAAGAGAAAGTTTCACACCTGACTAAGTTCAGGGAGAAAAAGAATGAAAGAAGAAGAAAACAAGAGAGAAGAAATACAATAAAATATCTTAGAATTGAAGTGTAAGGAAATCTGGTTGCAGACATTCTACCAAGATGCCCCTGTCAAAATAAAAATAAGTTACACTGGCATCCTTTATAACAATATTTTGGAGCATGCACATGGAGGCCCAAGCAATCAAAGTATCAACAGACATCTCAAAAGAAATCTACAAATAGTGAAAAAATACTAGACAAGTTTCAAAATTCCACAAGATTACCCATTTTTCATCTATCTCTCTCCTATTTACCTTTGTATCCTCCCATCTTATCTGCCATCTGTATTCATCTTTTATCAGTGCACTTTATAGCTAGCTACAAGTAGGCTCAGATTGCCCATGTAAAGTCACAGTAGAAGATGTGGTAGGAAGGTTTACACCCCTTGAAATCCTCCTTAAACTCTTCGTGGAGCACATGCTTCATAAAAATTAGGAATGAAGAAAAAGGAAAGTACAGGATCTAGAGAACCATGTCACTAACAAGAGTAGCAAAAGGGAATGGCACCAGGAAATCTGGTTTAATACGTTTAGAGTTTTTTTTTTTTTTTTTTTTTTCCGGTACTGGAAATCAAACTTAGGACCTCGCACTTGCCAGGCAGGTGCTATGCCACTGAGGTACACCCTGGACTGCTTAGTATATTTAGAAGGCAGCCAGGTCTTATTGGAACACAAGAATGGAGGCTTCCATGACAGAGAGCTGCAGGGAAAAAATAGAGGTGATAGAATGCATAGGAGCACAGAAGATAACAAAGATAAAGAAGTGTGTTAAAGATAATTATATAAAAATTATGCAAGCAACGAATTTCTGTTGACACAATAGTAGACAAAAGTCTCTGTAAGAAAGTAATGTCTTCATATTTTTGTCTGTGTGGTGAATTATGTTTCCTGAATCATATTTGCATATAGAATCCTATTTGTATAGAAAAGTCTTTTGGAAGTCTTCTGAAAGAAGTGGGAGTAGAAAGTTAGATGTGTGTGTCTTATTAGTGATTAATCAGTCCTGAAGGGCTGATAAATCTAGATGGAGAAGTCCACACATGAGTGGCAGAGACGAGTAGTGGTCGCTCAGATGTTCTTTCCCTTTGTTCATAATTTGGCCTGCACCAGGCCAAAGCCATTTCTTCATGCTTACTCATAGCTGGGGTGAAATTTTGACCCCCACATGTGTGCCTGTGTTCCAAGTGACAGCACCTGAGATCTGTCTGAAGGGGTGGCCTGCTCATGCGTCTTTTGCTACTGCTGCTTTTTTGACTTTTCCTCCATTTTGATGCCGGAAACACGGATTCTACCTCAAACCATGAAGAGAAGGGCCACATTCTATGATGGCAAAACATCAGCGGGCAGACTTCTGCTCCTTAGGAGGAAGATCTTTCATGGAACAGAAAACCAACAGTGCATTCCCTTTCTTAGATGAGGCACTGTCTCTTCCGGACAAACCTGTTAGTGTTTCAGCATAGGAAACTTGATGACAAATATGGCAAATATTGAATTTTAAAAACTACAATAGGCATTTTCTCATAGGGTTATTGGCGAGATGGCAATGGTGCAGGTGGCCGAGGTGACATTGGGCAGCGAGCCAAAACTGAGCAAAAGTGAGCTAAAAGGACATCTGAAAGCCAAGAAGAAAGTGGCAGAGAAGGAGGCCAAGTAGAAAGAGCTCAGTGAGAAACAGCTAAGCCAAGCTTCTGGGGCTGCCACCAAGCATACTACTGACAATGGTATGGATGCTGAGGAAGGGAGTCTGGACCCAAATTAATACACAAGATCCCCAGTCAAGCAGTGCACCAGCTGAAAGTCAGTGGCGAGGATCCATATGTACACAAGTATCTCACTCACCCACTTGCCCAGGAGGACAACAGTCACTTGCAGTCTGGTGATCACCTGACTGACGTCACTTTGAAGGTGACAGGCAACATGCATGCTACAAGAGTTTCTATAAGAAGCTCATCGTCTATGACCTCCGAGGAAGTCAAGTTGCAAGTCATGGCCAATTCCAGAAATTATAAATCAGAGGAAAAATTTATTCATATCAACAACAAACTGCATCAAGGGAGACACAATCCAAGTTCAGGGGAATCCTGGGAAAACCAAGAAGGGTGAGTGGAGCATCATCCCCTGTGAGACCACACTGTTGTCCTCCTGCCTGCACATGCTATCTCACCTGCACTTCGGCCTCGAGGACAGGGAAACACGGTATGGATAGAGATACTTGGGCCTGATGCTGAATGACTTTGTGAGGCAAAATTTATTGCCTGCTCTAAGGTCATCACATATATGGGAAATTTCTTGGGTGAGCTGGGATTCCTAGAGATTGAAACTCCTATACGAATGTCATCCCAGGGGAAGCAGTGACCAAGCCTCTCACCACTTACCACAGTGAGCTGGTAATGAACTAGTACTTGAGGATCTACCATAAGATGCACAAGTATTACTATGGTGGTACAGAGTTCTACCATAAGATGCTGGTGGTTAGAGACATTGATTGAGTTTATGAAATCGGACCCCAGTTCTGAAATGAAGGAATTCATTTGACTCACAATCCTGAGTTCACTGCCTGTGAATTCGACGTGGCCTATGCAGACTATCATGATCTCATGGAAATCACAGAGAAGTTGGTTTCAGGAATGTTGGAGAGCATTACAGGCAGCTACATGATTGCCTACTTCTCAGATGGTCCTGAAGGTCAAGCTTACGAGACTGACTTCACCCTGCCTTTCTGGAGAATAAGCATGGTGGAAGAGTTGGAGAAAGCCCTAGGGGTTAAGCTGCCTGAAACCAACCTCTTCAAAACAGAAGGAACTCGCAAGATTCTTCATGCTATTTGTGTAGCAAAAGCTGTTGAATATCCTCCACTTCAGACCACAGCCAGGCCCCTTGATAAGCTTGTCTGGGAGTTGCTGGAAGTGACGTGCATCCATCCTACATTCATCTGTGATTACCCACAAGTCATCAGCCCATTAGCTGAATGGCATCACTTTAAAGGGTTTTTTTTTTTTTTTTTGTCTTTTTGAGACAGGGTCTTGCTATGCAGTTCAGGCTGGCCTTGAGCTCACTTTTGTAGCCCAGGATGGTCTCAAACTCATACCAATCCTCCTGCCTCAGCCTCCCAAGTGCTGGGATTACAGGCTCCGAAGGGGGTTTGACCTAGTGCTTTGAGCTCTTCATCATGAAGAAAGTGTACAATGCTTATGCTGAGCTGAACAATTCCATGAGGTAGCGACAGCTGTTGGAAGAACAGGCCCCGGGCCAAGGCTGCTGGTGGTGATGAGGCCATGTTCATTGATGAGAACTTCCGCACAGTCCTGGGTATCCCCCCGTCAGCTGGGGTGTGGGCATAGACCACATTACCATGATCCTCACAGACTCCAACAACATCAATGAGTCACTCCTACTTCGTGCCATGAAGCCAGAAAACAAGGAAACTGTGGCAAGCACTGACACGGTAGAAAGCACAATGGTTGGCGCTTCTGTTTAGAAAATAATTCCAGCTCATGGTGTAGCTCAGATATCTGCATTTTTGCAAAAGTTCAAGTCTGTGAAGGGAGACTTGTGTGTAGTCATCCATGTGTCATAATTTAGTCCAGCCAGCAGAGGCGAGAAGAGCAATTAAGAATTTCTTTTTACTCCTTTTTACCAAATAAATAATTCATCTCTAAAAAATATAAGTAAATAAAAAATAAAAAATGACTACAGTATGACACTGTACTGTGTTCCTTAATGTTCCTTAAAAGATTCTCTCTACAGGGACCCGGCAGGATGGTTCAGTGGTCTAAAGCGCCTGCTTGGGAAAGCTTGGGCAGCTTCAGGGACTGAGGTTCAATCCCCGGCACCACATGCTGCGCCAGCCCTGCCCTTGGGGTGGGCTGAGCCGGCCATGAAAATGAGTGAATAAACAAACAAAGGTTCTGAAACAAGAAAAAAATAAACAAAAAATTAAAAAAAAAAAGATTCTCTCTCCACTTTGAATACATCTTCTGTCATTCATTCCAGTTTCTGAAGCTATTCTAAAAATCCTGTATATGAATGTCTTTATTTTTACACTAGTGGTTGCTTCAGTGTCCTAAATTGATTACAATGTTTACCTTTGTGTTTGCCTTCACTTTGGGAAAATTAGAAACCCACAGTACCAGATACTCTGAGTAAGGTTGATGAATACACACTTTAATGTTTTTGTTTAACAAAAGCTGTTATAGTAGAAGTGATGTGTGACACAGAATGTTGATATAATGGAGGACAAATCTGCCAATTTCTGAGGTCTTTTTCGATGCACAATACTTCTTACAATCCTTTCTTACAATAAGTCTCTAAAATCTCTTAAATCTCTAAAAAAGCTCTTCTAATCTTCAGAGATCCTTCTCGTGTTTCTGAGTAGAAACTCAGCTCACACAAATCCATCAAGATTGAAAAACATCATCAACCTCATCTTGATGCTAGATTTTGATTGATGTGCTTTTTCCCATGATGACTGAGTGATTTCCATGGTAACGTTAAATTAATAACCATAGCCCCACGTTTCAACGTTCATGAGGAAATTTCCTTAAAAGCTGGAATAGGAAGTGGCACAAAGTAACCCAAGTAAAATATTTTGGTCGTGATCCTTTACTTAGGACATATTGTAAAGCATACCCTTTCTCAACTATAGCTTCCCACTATCTGATGACATTGAACAAGTTGAAACCTGTCACACACTGTTGCTGAGGCTCAATGCACCATGATACCTGCTTTTCCCCTGGATGACATGAGGCAACAACATTCACTATAGTGTTGGGGAGATAGCTCAGTAGAATAAGCGCTGGCCTGGCAAGTGCAGGGTCTTGAGTTCAATCCCCAGTACCTCAAAAAAACAAAAAACAAAAACAAAAACAAAAACAAACAAAAAACAAAAAACAAAACAAAACAAAAAAACATTCACTATAGTTTTGACATATCATCTTGCAAGTAATATGGAGGTAACATCTAGAGGAGCTGACTGAAACAATAAAAGTGCTTAACTCTAAAAAGTGTACCAGGGCCCGGCGGGATGGCTCAGTGGTCTAAAGCACCTGCTTGGGAAAGATTGGGTGGCTTCAGGGACTGCGGTTGGATCGCCGGCACCACATGCTGTGCCAGCCCTGCCCTCGGGCAGGCTGAGCCGGCCATAAAAATGAGTGAATAAACAAACAAAGGTTCTGAAACAAGAAAAAAATAAATAAAATAAATAAATAAAAAATAAAAAGTGTACCAGGGGTTTCAGAAAGCCAGTGATGTTAAGCTCAATTACCTATATTACAGAGTAATAGTATCACAAAGCTTCTCAGCTGGAGGGTTGAAAATGTAAGTTAACAGACCAAAAATTGGAGAAAAAGGTCTATGAGGATAGCCAATATTTTGGCCCTGGCCCTTCAAGGTCAGTAAGGACTCAGGACATAAGAGAATTTGTGCGATAATATCCTATAACTCAGAGGTGTCCCATATTTTCTGGCCAACAAGATTATGGGACCTCAGAGGAAAGGGTTAAATGAACTATAGTGTGTCTAAGGAGAGTCACCCAGAGAAAAAAACATTCTCTCAGGCTTTCACCGAAAGCAAACTGGTCAAGCAATGGCCATGACTCATCCCAAAGGTTGACACTGACAACAGTTCTACAAAGAACTGGACATGGTTTGAAAGTCAATCCTGAAGGAATTTGACCTTGGAAGCTACAAGAGATGAATATTTTGTTGTACAGGTCTTGCTTTAACTTGCCCTTGATCACCCAGCAGAAAAGCTTAATTACAAGGCATAAAATGCAGAACTAGATTAGTATGATGAGATGTAAGAGGCTTAAGTCAACAACCTCCAATGTTGCTAGTTTCACCAGTAACCCACTGCAATTATGAAACATTGGATTATGTATATATCTACTTCCTCTCAGTTCAAAGAGAAAACATTTTTTTCTTTTTTTTCTTATCAATATTGATTAAAAAATGTATCAAGTCCACACCCTGTGCTCTGTATTACTATTATGAGGACAATATTAATGTGCCAATTATTGCAAATATACTACTAATGTGTTGTGAAACTATCATATTGATATTTATTATTGAAAGTAATTTAAAAAATAAAAAATAAAAATAAATAAATAAAATAAACAAAAAGTGTACCAGGGGTAGGGAATGGCAAAGGAAGGAGCTTTTGTTCTCCACTGTCAAATTTAGTTATAGTGAATATAAAATTTCTACTTGTGCACACTGAAGTTGGTGGAACATCAAAGATAATGGTGTAATATAATAAATTTCTTTTCTTAAGGGCCGGGGAGATAGCTCAGTAGAATAGTGCTTGCCTGGCAAGTGCAAGGTCCTGAGTTCAATCCCTGGTACCACAAAATAAACAAACAAACAAACAAACAAACAAACAAATAAATAAATCCTTTTTTCTTTTTTAGTTTTATTTTATTTATTTTTTGCTGGACCAGGGTTTGAACTCACAACCTTGCACTTGCCAGGCAGGCACTTGTGCCATGGAGCTATCTCCTGGGACCCATCTTTTTTCTTTTTTTAAAGATAGGCACAGGTACTGAGTTTCTCCTTCTATGAATTGCAGTGTCAGGAAGGTTGTCCCAGCAAATAGAAAGCTGAGAAAATTGGCACCAAAGAAATGAGGTTATTGTGGTGATTATACATGACCATGCGATTCAGAAGCCCTTAGAACTGCTTGTTGGAGGAGTTTGTAGAAGTTTGTAGAAGTGGATTCAAGATGTTGTACAATGCTAGAAGCAGTACTTAATGGACGGTTCTGATTAGACTTCAGAAGACTGGAATGTTAGGGCCCGGCAGGATTGCTCAGTGGTCTAAAGTGTCTGCTTAGGAAAGCTTGGGCGGCTTCAGGGACCTCGGTTCGATCCCCGGCACCACATGCTGCGCCAGCCATGCCCTCAGGGCAGGCTGAGCCGGCCATAAAAAGAAATAAATAAACAAAAGTTCTGAAACAAGAAATAAATAAAAAAAAAGGAAGACTGGAATGTTGATAAAAATGAGGTAGGAAATGCCACACTCACAAGAGTTCAGAGACCCTGCTCTTCACTGGGAAATGGACTATAGCCCACTGTGATGTAGGCTAGCCCCCCCCCCCCCAAAAAAAAATGTTTCCATTTTGGTCATCTTCTGGGGGCAGACCTTGGTGCTGTTCATGTGATAATGGCTCTTCAGGTACGGAAAAATGTAAGAGTTGTGAGTTCAGGCTTTAACACGGATTTCTTCTTTTTTGCTTTTGAGGGTAGAGAATTGAACCTAAGACCTTGCACATGCTAGGCAAGTGCTGTGCCACTGAGGCTGAATCATCTGAAATCAGTAGCCAAGTGTGACTGTTCATCTTTAAATTCTTGGCATCCAATTATTTTTTTTCCCAGCATTAGGAAAGCTGACTAATACATTGATCTACCAAAGGAACCACTGGTGTGCACAGGAATTTTCAGTTATGAGAATGAAGCAGTTCTACATCCAAGAATATGTAGAATAAGGAGAAAACCCTGCAGCCAGACCTAAATTTAACGGAAAGGGAAGATTCAAAGAAAATTAAATATGAGAAATCAGATTTGGAAGGAGAACTAGTGGAGACCTTTGCTAAATAGCAATTTCAAGGAGTAGTTCAGGGTCTCAACAATGACAACGGTACAGACACATGCACTGATTGTAGAAATTAATGAGCCAATGTCTTTTTTTTTTTTTTTTTTTTTTTTTTCAGTACTAGGGATTGAACTCAGGACCTTGTGCTTGCCAGGCAAGTGCTTATTCTACTGAGCTATCTCCCTGGCCCTTGCCAGTGTCAATCATGATGGTCCTGGGAGCTCAGATCCCAGAGAGCAAAAGGAAGAGACATTGCACACTCAAGGAAAAGCATCTGAGATACTGAGCATGGACTAAATCTTCTAGAAGCTTGTCTAAGAAAAAGGAAGTGGGAATATTTAAAAACATTTACTAATGTGAATAAATAAGATTCCAGAGAGAAAGGAAAGACATTTTGTATAAATAGCATGCATGAGAAAGGAAGCTCTGAGAGGATGCACTCTCTTCTGATTTTTCCAAGCTGAGTGAAATATGTGCACCTAAGAAGATAAATTGTTATTGTTGATACTTCTGTAAAAAGTATTTTACATCACACACAAAAGAATGTCCTGTTTTGTAATGGATATTCTTTCCATGTTTTCTTCAGAGTACCAATATTGTCTTCAAAGAAACAAGAAGATACCAACCTGAAATGTTAGCACATGCCCAAGGGTTAGTCTCTGTCCTCAAACTGAAATAGCTTTTTCTTTGATAGCTTTTTCTACTGACATGTGAGCTTTAGGAAGAATAGGAACGCACTGTGACTGTGCCTCTCATTCAAAAATTACTTCTGTTTTAGCTTTTTTTTAAAAAAGGTCATTGAGTGACTTCATCAGACTACAAAGTTGTATTTGTGTGTGTATATGTGTGCATGTGTGTGTGTGACAGAGGCACACAGGGAGAGTTCTAGATGTTGAAATCTATCTTTATATGGTTAAAGAAAGACTTGAAAATATTTTAACAGGCACAATCATAAATGACAGAATAAAATGTGACAGTAAGTTCGGGACATGGCATAGGAGAATGGATGCCACTGGAACTCATACTCATAATTAAGCTAAATCAGACT
Organism: Myocastor coypus; assembly: GCA_004027025.1. Lineage (NCBI taxonomy): Eukaryota > Metazoa > Chordata > Mammalia > Rodentia > Myocastoridae > Myocastor > Myocastor coypus. Next base: position 55,985 of record PVJA010008451.1, read on the forward strand.
CACGTGGGTCCGCATCCTACTGCCTCTGTAGTGTATGCAACTGAAAGAGTAAATAAGGCCAAAAAGTCACAACAGGTGTTGTGAAAGGGGCAGAAACTACGTAGAAGAAAAGAGCAGCTTGGATGGAGGACAAAAGAAGAAAGTGAAATTTATATATGCTGAAAAAATTGTTACTAATTTTTATTAGTTCATTCAAAGGCACAGCTAGTGCGTTTGTTGTTTGATCACGTTTGCAGGTCTATATCTGGTAATCTGAGAAATTACTTTGTTTTATTAGAAATCTTTTTATTTATTTGTTATTTGGTACAGGTTCCTGCTACACAGCTGAGACTCATAGTGATCCTCCTTTCTCAGCCTCTTCAGCACTGGGATTATAGGTGTGCACCACCATGCCCTGTTTAGGTGGCTGGCACTTCATGGGACTTGCATGACATGGTTCCAGGGATTTGACATTGCTCCTTGTGCTTGCTGGGCAGGAGCTCAGACTGCTTAACTATCTCCCCAGCCCTGAGCAACTACTTTGAAGATAATAATATGCAACATAATAACTGATAGGTCAGGACTCAAAGTTTCCCTGGCACCTTGCCCCAAACATGCCCTCCTTTGGTTTTCTAGATAACCTACACCAACCCAAAAACCCAACCCTGCCCCAGTTGTGCTCTGGTCTTGCCTCACTTTGCCTTGACCCATACTGATCTCAGCTCACTCCCTTCTGACATAAACAAAATTAAACCACAAGGAAGATAAATAATGTCCACCTGCATTCTGGCTGTTCCAACCCACATCACCCTCCCTCAAAGACCCTGTAAAGTCTCCTGCTCCCCCTTTATTTGCTACTGTCTTGGTCCCCTCCCTATACAGCCAGCCTGCTTAATGCCCCCAATAAATCTTCTGTTCGTTTCAGAATGCCTGGTGTGGTGGATTGTGTGGATTTGTTCCAGCAATAACCATTGTTAATTTCCTATCATCTTGCCTTGAAAACTTGTATCATTTTCATTGTTTTATTGTTTCTTTTTTTTAAAAAAGAAGTGAGCTCTACATACAGCTGCTAGCAGATGGATCTTATGTTGTGGTCTTCAACCCAAAGCCCAAGTTCTGTAGCTACTAAAACTAGAAATAAAATCCAGAACTCTGTACTTCCTCATCCCAGCAGGAGACTGGAAATGAACTGCCATTAAAGTACAGGATGAGCACTCTAATTAGTTTTCAATTATTTTGAATGGGTGTTTTAAACACATTTGCTGTTTGATATGTAAGTGAAAGTGACTTATAGATGTCACTTTGAGAAGGCTGAAGAAAAGTTCAATAGAAAATACTCCTCATAATTGCAAAGTACGTGATCAGCTCCAGACTATGAATCCCCTAATCGATGTTCTCTGTAGAATTTCAGATTATAGGCCAGATGGCTAGCGGTGTGCTTTAAACTTATTAAGAACTGAACAGATTGAAAAATTACCATCCAATGCCATAGATACTCCTAGTGTCTCATTTAGTGGAAAAAGAACTCAAGATTTAGTTAAATGACTTCCTGCATTTCTGCTCTTTCCTGAGATTTTGTGTTTGGGATGTAAAGCTACTATGGGGAGACCAGTTCCTCTAGGACCAGAAAAATTAAATAATGTTTTTTGGAGGGCCAGTGAGATAGCTCAGTGGTCTAAAGTGCCTGCTTAGGCAACCACAGAGATCACAGCATGTGGTGCCATATGTGGAGTATTCACAGATGATCTGAGTCCCTTATTACTGTGAGGTTTCAACACTTTCTGTTTTCTACTGCAGCTGTTGATGTTCCACTGCAAGGACTTTTCTCTTTACCAATTTGTGTGTACACAGTAGCATGTATTGATAAGAGTGTGGACTTACAGATTTTACTTTTATTAAAAGTAATAAAAGTATAAAAGTAATATTATTAGGCTACAATATTTCAGTCATTATTCATTTTGATTCCAAATTGCTGCCTTAGTCATTACATTTGAAAAACAGCATTAGCCAGCTTTACCACCCACTTATGTCATGTGACTTGGTTGTAAAACTTGAAGGTAACTTCAAAAAAAATATGGACTCAAAGCATGGAATTTGACTCTACTGAATATATGCAAAAATAAATTGTAGACATTCATGGCTTTGAAAAGTGTTAGTTTTGTGACAATCAATGTAAAATTCCTCAGACACTCTAGTCTGATTTATCTCTTTTTTGGTAACACAATACAATGTTTATTACCATCTGTAGGATAAGTTTTAAAATTTTTTATTTATTTAGTCATTTGGTATAGAGTCTTGCCACACAGCTCAGATGCATAGCAATCCCTCTGTTTTAGCCTCCCCAGCCCTAGGATCTCAGGCATGTGCCACCACACCAGCTCGGAATGTGGTACTGGGGATCAAATTCAGGACCCTGTGCTTGTCAGGCAGGTGCTTGCACCACTGAGCTATCTCTGCAGTCCTGTAAGGTTGTAATTCTTTTAGATTTTAGGATAGAGAACATATATGAGATGCATTTTTGATTAGCTCTATTCCTGGACTTCAAAAAAACCATGTTGTGTTATTTGGATTGCAAGAGTCCATAGGGTGAACGGCACTGAATAAGACCAAAGGTCCATTCACTGACTATGTAGAGCTTGTCTTAGTGCTGTGGCTAGTTCAAGTAATGCTTCCTGTAACCTTGAAAAATATTTCCTAAAAGATGCTCTAAGTCAGTGATGGCTAACCTTTTAGAGCTTCCAGTGATATAAACAACCTGCTGCAGCACTTGTGCCATGGGTTGGCCACCATTGCCTGAAGGTTTTATTTTGTTCTGTGATGTTTCCAAAACATAGTCTTAGTTCAGCATTAGTTCGATATTTACTTGCTGTGCAAGTTATCAGTTTAAATACAGATTGCACTGATGTAGAACTTCAGAAATACAACATTAAGCAGCACCTAGCATTAATCACATTGAAATACATCTAGTGGGAACAACTTTTTAATTTAATTTAAGAGAAATTCTATTTGCTTTAGCAATGGCTTCATTCAATCTAACTGAAATATTTCTGGTGTTGGAAGCATGGTTCACATGTATTATATGGTTGGGTCACATTTATTTTCTAGAATGGCTGGTACAAAAGGTTAAATATGTCTGTGCTCCTTAAGGTAGAGAGAAACTGAATTCAGGTTACCTCTATCCATCACCAGATGCTAAAGATTCCATTCTCCCTACATGGAGAGAGGTAATCTCAAAAAGAAGTCAAATTGCAGCAACAGAAAGTGTCCACTTCTAGTCTGTGTGTGTAAAATCACCGCCTGGTTCTGTCCTGCAGAGCTGATTGGCAGTTAGTGAGCCGAATCAGCTCTGCAGAAAAGCTTCCCCAGGAGGATGCTCCGCCCAGGGCCATGTGCTTGAGATGAAAGTGATTACTGGGATCTTTTTCTTCTTTAGGAGGATATGAGCACTTGCTCACAATCGGAAACAGAGCATCATGCCAGTGTACCATTTTAATATTATAAACAATGAGCCAATTAACTTCTCCGTTTTTGTGACCAATGTTGGCCACTAGTTTCAAGTTACGAGTAAGTATTGATCGACAATAGTGATTGTTCAGTAAATATTTCAAATACTAAATGCAACATACAACATATGAAAGCGGTTTCCTGTCCTCCAATGCTCATAGTGTAACACGGTATGGTAGTCAGACTTCCACCTTACAAGTTAGAGCCAAAGGTAAAGTGCAGTTGGACACTAAGTACGCAGTATCTTGCCTCATTCATCTTCTTTTTTAAAGAATAGATCTTTTGCCTTGAACATAAGTCAAAATGTTACCATGACACAAAATGAAAATAGATTCATTAGTAAAAGTTCACAGTTTTTGCCCACAAAACTTATTTGTTTAGAAAAGTAGTGTGCAGTGATTTTATTTTGTTCTTTATGCAAAGGGTTTAGTATGTTTTCTACAGCTACAATGAAGAAAAAGTTTGGAAAACCCCTTGACATCTCGTGAAAGAAGAGGGGCGGTGCTGAGGTTTGCAGGGTTGTGTGTCTGTGTCTCTCCACAGAACGTGAGTCCCCGCGCTTCAGTGTGCCAGGGATTTGCCTGCGCCTTCTGCTATGATGTGCCTGAGAGAATGCGCTACGGTCCACCTGAAATCATGACGCTGTGGAGCAAGAACTTGACTTTTCCCTGTCACTTCTTACTCTGTCCCCTTCGTGACAATGTCCTGTGGCTGTGGGATACAATGCAGGTGAGCTCCAAGCAGATGGATCATGAGTTACGGTGCATACCTGCAAGGGAACGCCGGAAAAGTGAAAAGGCCTCTGTGATTGGCAGAGATAGCGCTTGACATTTAAGTAGAAAGACAAGAAAGATACGCCTTCTTGATGGGTAGAAGAGAAAGAATTTTTCCTGTTCCTCTCCTTAAATTCAAATAAGAACATGGCATACTGTATATGTCAAATAACAAAAACAAAAAGCAAAAAATAAAACCTCTAAAAGAAGATGGTATAACATCTAGGAATGAAGACCTAAAAAACCTTTCCTTCCCTCCCTCTCTCTCTCCCTCCTATCCTCCCTCCCTCTGTGACTCTCCTCCTTCCTCCCTCTCTCTAGTTCTCTTTCCCTCTCTCCCTCCCTTCTTTCCTCCATCCCCCCCCTCTCGCTCTCTCTCTCTCCCCTTCTCTCCATGGCCACCCCTCTGCTCCTCCCTGTTTTTTTGAGCTAGAGTTTCACTGTGAGCTTCATGCTGCCTTAAACTCACTTCGTAGCCCGGGCTAGCCTCGAATTTGCAGCAGTCCTCCTGTCTGACCCACAAAGTGGTGAGTTCACAGGCATGTACCATCCCGGCTCACTTTCCAGACAGTTTATTCTTACCTGGCATACCCCAAACTTGTTGCTGAAAAATTGACAACCTAAAAACATCAAAACTTTTGCTCTCTCTAGTTAAAACAAGATTAAAAAAAAACCATAAGAACTGGGCAAGCTAACATGACAGGACACTTTTAGCAAAATAATACTCTAGTCAAACATTATAGAAGGAAAACCTGGTCTTCTCCCAACTCATATGAGCTAAGGTTACACGGGGAACTAGATTTCTATCTCTGCCTGACGCCTGTGGCACCAGTGTTGTGTAAGAGAACATGTGGCATGAAGGGAGGCTGAACTTTCATCCTCTCTGGGGCATAAAATGGATAAAATAACAAGGAGATGCTACTTTATATCTATCAAAATAAAATAGTAGATGGCGTGCTAGCTCAGTGGTCTAAGAAACTGCCTGGTAAGTGCAAAGACCTGATTTTGATCCCCTGTACTGTACTGGTCACCAAAACTGGGCATGGTGGCTGTTATGGTTTATGTCTAGTTGTCCCCCCAAAGCCTCATGGAGTCATTGGGAGAGGACTTCTAGAGTTTGAGACTTGATCCATGATCCCTGGGATTATGGGTTTTAGTACTGATGGTATTATGGGTGGAAGTACTTCTGGGATTATGGATGTAGCCTAAGGCGGGGGCTAAGGCAGAGAGCCTGAATGTAATATAAAGAGAGACAGAGAGAAAGACTTCAGCTGTTGCTGCTGCTCTGCTGCCCTGATTGATTGGCTGCCCCTGCCACCATTTTGCTGCTGTTCTGCCACCATGAACTGGATGCTCTCCACCCTGCTCCACTCAGCCTTGGGCCAGCTGAATATGCACTGAAACCTCTACAAACTGTGAGCTAAATAAACCTTTCCTTCCTTCATTTTGAGTGTAGGGTATTTGTCCCAGCAACGAGCGAAAAGTAACTAAGAGAGCGGCACACACCAGTAAAACCAGTGCTGTGGAGGCTGAGACAAGAGGATCACAAGTCTGAGCTGCATAGTAAGATTCTGTACCAAATAAATAATTAAAAAAATAGAAAAACAAAAGAGGGGGAGGCCATCCAGTTAGCTCAGGGGACTAAAGCACCTGCTTAGGCAGGTGGAACACTATGAGTTCGATCTAGTAGTGAGACCCAGAACACCCTGTAGAACTTTCCCTAAAATAAACATAAAAATAAATAAAAAATTAAAAAGAACCCAAAAAGCAAAAACCAGAAACTATAAAGTGATTTTACACAAATATTTTACCATTCCAAGTTAGCAACGTGTGAATGATGCAGTCTCTCCAGCTCCTCATAAGTATTTGCTGTTATCACTAATTATGATTTTATTTCATTTTATTTTATGTAGTATTTAGTATAGGATCTCACTACCACTACATAGATCAGACTCATAGCGATCCACCTGTTTTCACAGCGTATTGCCAGGCTCGTGCCACCACATCCAGTCTCAGTTGCTGTCTCAGCACACCTGGGAGGCGGGGCCAGCAAGGCAGGCCCGGAGATCAAAGCCCCGAGCCCTGTGCCTGCTTGCAGGTGCTTTAATCTGCTGAGATATTTTCTGGCCCCTAGAGTTTGTTGTAAAACTACGCAAAGGTATCTTCTGGATCCCTGAGCAACTTGTATAGGATTCTAGGTTCAAGGCTTAGCACAAACACGACAAAGTAAATCAAAAACCAAACTCTTCCAAAAGATAAGCAATCTATGGGGAAAAAAACAAATGGAGAAAAAACAGAAAGGGAAACTTTCATTGTACACAACCTGAAATTTCCAATGTATGCGCCTCTGCTTTAGATTGGACCAAGTAAATGTGCCCTTTTTTGGCCAGCCTCTTACAGTTCTCTATGTAATCAGTTCCTTGAAACTCTATTTAATGCTTGATAACTGGCTTGTGAGTTAGATGGTACCAAGAGAACTAAGCTATCTGGGTAAAAATTCAGGATGCAGACAATGGATTAAATAATACTAAAAATCATGCAATTATATAGAAGGTAAAAGAAATATGAGAATTAAATGTAAATTTGACGATGACAAATTTAATTACATTTTCAATCTCATTTTATTCATTTGACATTAACTCTTTTGGAAACTGTTTCTTCTATGTGTTCTGCCTGCAGGGTAACTAAATTCTCTAACTCTTTAGTAAAAGAGAAAAAAGATGAACAAACAATGAAACCAAGTCTCAAAACCGGGTAAGTAGAACAGCTCAATCATGGGCACATTGTGTACTGCTGTCTCTGTAGCGGTTAATCAGAGCACAAGACTAGTCTCAAAGTATTAGCATAAAACCTTCTTTTCGAAGAACTAAGAGAAACTAGCTACAAAACCATCTTAGCTATTTTTTGTATACTTGCATATTTTTTCTTTTTTCCTTTCCTCTTTCCTCCATAGCAGTTTGATTTTTCTTTTGTGTAGCTTTTTCCAGGTTCAAAATATTTACTTTACATACAAGATCCTATTTTCCTGTCCAATTACCCAGACTACTGAGACAAGGTACTTTTTACACACATGCCTCTGATCTATTTCATTTATGAGCATGGTCTACAATTTATACTTCTCTATGGCTGAGCGGTACTCCATTATATTAAATAATCACAACTTATTTTTTTTTAATTTAATCCTCTATTGACAGACACCTAGATTGTTTCCAAAATTTAGCTGTTACAAATTGTGCTGTTACAAACACGGGTGCACATATTTCACTGTGGCATGATGTTTTTAATTCTTCTGGGAAGATATCCAAAAGAACAGCTGGTTCAAACAGGATCTCTAATCCCAGTTTTTTTTTAAGGAATCTCCACATTGATTCCACAGTGGTTGCATCAGTCCACATTCCTGCCAGCAGTTGAGCCGGTTTCCATTCTCCCCACAGGACTTCCAGCATTTGTTATCAGTTGAGTTTTTGATGGTAACCATTCCTACAGGGTTGAGGTGGAATCTTGGTATAGTTTTAATTTGCATCTCATGAACGACTCGTGATACTGAACATTTTTTCATGTATTTATTTGTCATTTGTATTTTTTCATTTGAGAATTATGTTTCATCTCAGATATTTATTTTTTGATGGCATCACTGAATTTTGAGGTGCTAGTGTTTTTAAAAATTCTTTATAGATATAAGTCCTTTCTTTGAGGGACAACTGTCTATAAATATTTCCCACTGTGTTGATTTTTTTCTCTATTGGTGATTTCTTTTTAATAAAGTGAGATCACTTTTGTTGATTCTTTGTAGTTTTTCCCTTGCAGTTTAGGTTTTGTTTATAAAATCCCTGCCAATACCTATTTCTTCTAGATTTCCACCTATTTTTCTCTTCTGATACATTTAGAGTTCCTTTTTCCTTTCTTTCATTCTTCCTCTTCTTCTTCCTCTTCTTCTTCTCCTTCTTGTTCTTCTTGTTCTTCTTGTTCTTTTTCTTCTTCTTCTTCTTCTTCTTCTTCTTCTTCTTCTTCTTCTTCTTCTTCTTCTTCTTCTTCTTCTTCTTCTTCTTCTTCTTCTTCTTCTTCTTCTTCTTCTTCTTCTTCTTCTTCTTCTTCT